>WYDI02014498.1:0-42366 GCA_009867235.2 Psittacus erithacus
ACCAAAATCAAAAACACAGCACTGCACCAGCTACTAAGAAGGAGAAAAATGACTGCTACTGCTGAACCCAGGACAATCTTGAACCTGATCCTCTCCTACAATGGGCCTAGGGTCTTCATTCTCACAGTCCCTGCGTCTGCCTTCAAAGACTGGGCAGTGTGTTCTGAGCATTTACCAGTGAAGGCTAAGGCAAAGAAGTCATTGAAAACCTCAGTCTTCTCCAAATCCAGGGTAGTCAATTCTCCCAATAGCTGCCAGAGAGGGCCAGTGTTATCCCTAGTCTGTCTTCTGTTTGCTACATACCTGTAGAAGCCTTTCCTGTTATCTTTTACTTCTCTAGCCAGATTTAATTCTAACTGGGCCTTAGCTTTTCTGACCTGAACCCTAGCTTCCTGGACAGCGTCCCTGTATTCTTCCCAGGCTGCTTGTCCTCTCTTCCACCTTCTATAAGCTTCTTTTTCCCAAGTTTTCTCAGCAGTTACTTATTCATCCATGGAGGCCTCCTGGTTTTTTTGTCCCATTTTCTTCTTTTTGGGAAGCTTTGCTCCTGAGCTTGGAGGAGATAATCTTTGAATGCCAAACAGAAATGCTGGGCTGCTCTGTCCTCTAGGGTGTTTTTGCATGGAATCTCACTGAACAGGTTCCTGAAGAAGCCAAAGTCTGCTCTCTTGAAGTCCAGGGCAGTGAGCTTGCTGCACGCTCTTCTCCCTGTCCTGAGGATCTCGACTTTGACCATGTCATGATTGCTGCAACCAAGGCTGCCCTGGAGTGTCACATTTCCAGCCAGCTCTTCCCCATTGGTGAGCACGAGGTCAAGTATGGCACCTCTCCCTGTTGGATTCCCTATTGCTTGCAGGAGGAAATTGTCTTCTACACAACCGAGGAACCTCCTGGATTGCTTGTGTCGGGCCTTACTGTCCCTCCAACACATGTTGGGGTGATTGAATTCTTCCATGAAGACAAGGACGAAAGTGAGGCTGCTGCTATCTGTCTATAGAGAGCTTTATCCACACAGTCCTCCCAATTGTGTGGCCTGTAACATATCCCCACAGCAATATTCCCTACCGCAGTTCTTCCTTTGACCCTGACCCACAAACTTCTCTTGACTCATTACCTGTCCCCAGATGGAGTTCCATACTCTCCAGCCTATCATTGATGTAAATAGCTATACTCCCCCCACATCTGCCTGTTCTGTCTTTCCTAAAGAGCCTATAGACTTCCATTCCAACACTCCAGTCACAGGAGCTATCCCACCATGTTTTCGTGATGCCAATGATATCATACCCCTGTAGACATGCACACTTCTCTAATTTCTCTTGTTTATTCTCAATACTATGATCATTTATATAGAGGCAACTGAGCTGAGCTCTGAATAAAGTCCACTCATTGGCTGGACTGGCTGGAGTAGTAGTTTTGGACTGTTAATTTGAGTCAAAACATCAAAATAATTTGATGAGTTTAGATCACAGTTTTACTCACTCATAATATTTAGAACTAAGCTGGTGTCACAGTACTTCAGAAAAAACTATAAAAGCATGGGCTGAAACTGTTAGATTTTAAATTCTCTTGTGATTCACAGGTTTTTGTGTGAAAAAAAACAGGAGAAAAAACCACTCTCCACTGAAAGAAACCCTGACCACATATTAACCTCCAATTATCTCATAATCACTTTGAGCATTTAAAGCAGTTCCAGCTGCCAGCTATGGAAACAAAAAGAAACACATAGTAATTTTCATTCAGTGTGAGGGCTGATGTGGGATTTAGCCAGTTATGGAAGTAAGAGGTAAGCTATTAGACAGTAATGATTCAAAATAGGAATGAAGACTACTGCAAGCCCCGCAAATGAATATTTCCTATTTAAGCATGTCCTTGACACAGTAATAGTGTATTTTTGTGTCATATATTAGACAGGTATAGAGATGAGCAAGAAAGAACAAGAGAGAGCAAAGAGCAAGAGAGAACAAGAGAGCAAAGGACAGAGTTGTTAGCTAAAAGCATTCTCTGTAAGCGCAGAGTATTTTGAATTAATGTATTTTTTATTATTTATCCTAGGAATGAGAAGTAGTAAAAAATACTTGAATAAGAAGGGACTGATAAAACTTGTTCATTCCCTAAACAAAACTAATTAAATCCCAAACTCCATGTTTCTTGTAAATCTTAACCTTTCAGTTCCAGCAAAATAGAAAAAACTTGGAGCTGTCATTCATCTGGAACAGCCTATTATTTGCAAAGTCCCTCCTCTTTTTTATGTTTTTGGTATCTTACTAACAGTGCCTATCTAAGGGTCCTTCTCCAGCCTAATCCCTACTATATCATAACTAGCCTTTAATTCATGTGCTCGTCTCTTAGCAAAAGCAAGGGTACTCTCAGCAAAATGAAGAAAGAAAAGGAAAAATTGTCTTTACATGGTTGTTCACTTTCTTTCTTTTGCTCAGGAAGAGCAAGGACTCTTTCACAGTTTATAGCTGTCATTCACAGAGTAGTTACCAAAAAAGGCAGTTCAGTAATTAAAAGCAAACCAAACAAAACTTAACTAAATCTTCTTAATTTCTTGAATAGGAGAACCTTCCCTAACCTAGGTAAGCTGTGTGTGAGTATTCAATCTGTACAGAACTGATTTCTATCTCAGAAGTTTTTACAACCCTAATAACAATTAACAAACCCTGCCACTCTTAGATAACAATTCTCACAGCCTAGCAATCTATACGATTACATTAAAATCCACTCTTAAAGCACAGAATGACAGCAGTTAACTTTTTGGAGCCACTAAATCTAACCATGTCATCTCAAACAAATAAACAGAAATTCTTTCCACCAATTTGTCGGGCTCCTATGCTGATGGAATAAACCGAAAAGTAATACAGCAAATCATAAATAAGTAAATTATATCCACAAAGCAGCTTAATACTAAGAAATAGGCTCCAAAGATGGAGAAGACTGCAAAAAAGAATGCATGCTTAGGCAGAAAAGCAGACATCTCAGGAGACCAGCTTGGCTGGTGGGAAATGCATGACAGAGCTCCAACACAAAAAACCAGCATATGGGGCCTATAGGCAGGGATATGATACAAGAGAAAATTTTAGAAACATTGCCCAGGCATGAAGAGATGGTATGATGAAAGCTAAAGCTCAAATGGGGCTGAGACTGGTAAAGTAGGTAAAGGACCACAAGAAGAGCTTCTGTCATTGTGGTGATAGTAAAAAGCAAAACAAAATGGAAGACCATTGCTGAGTATGGCAGGTGACTCAATGACAGTGAACACAGATCCAGCTAAGATGTTCCATGCCGTCTGTGCCTCAGAAATCTCCAAGTGAGGTCTTCTATGACTCTGCACTTAGGAATTTGGTTCAAGGAAGAGAGCAGCTAGCAAAGGATATAGGTTGAGCCAGGGATGACTTGCATGAGTTTGGCCAGTAGAAGTCCATAGGATCAGATGATCGGAATCCAAAGGTGCCAAGAAAGCTGAAAGATGCATTCACAAAGCCACTAGCAGCTTTGAAGAGCAATTAGCATCTGTAACAGAGGGAAAGAAAATAATGCATCCACAATCAAAAAGGTGTAAAAGGATGATGCTGTTCAGCTTAACTTCAAAGGGTAACAAAATCATGGAGTGAGTCCTCTTGGAGCTCATATCTCAGCAGCTGAGGAAGAAGGTGCTAAGGAAACAGTGGGCATTGATTTGCTCAAAGAGAAAATTATATCACTCATAGGGTTGCTTCCTGTAATGAAATGTCTGAAATTGTGGATATGTGGAAAACAGGTGCTTATCATTTATACTGACTAAATGCTTTGAGCACTCTCTCACAATGCCTTTGTATCCAAGCTGGATGTTAAGGTCTGGGTGGATGTCCCACTAAGGAAATAAATGCCTAAGTGGGTGGTTGGGCCCATAGGTGGTGGTCACTGGGTTGAATCTGCTTGTAGGCTTTTACCCTGTGGTGTCCCACAAGCTCTGCCCTGGGGTTTGTCTTGTTCAACATCTCTATCCATGACCTGGTAAGGTGACTGAGTGCACTGCCAGGTTTGCAGGTGATGCCAAACTGGGAGATACCAGTCAATACCCACAGGGACCTAGAGCAGTGGGAAGAAAGGACAGGACAGGAGCAAAAGACAGCCTTGCCCAAGGCAGGCAGAGCCCTGACAGTGATGCTTATGGGAAGAGGAACAGCTCTGGGGAGAATGCCTTTGTGTTGGTGGGTGACATGCTGAGCAAGGGCCAGAGGGGCTGGGGATAATGGAAAACTTTTTCCCTATGAGGACAACCAGGTAGTGAGAACAAGCCTAGGGGGATGGTGCTGCCTCTCTCCTTGAAGGGTTTCCAGCCCCCACAGGATACAGCTCCGAGCAATCTGCTCTGCACCCATGGCTTCGCCTACTCTGGGTATAGGATCAGACTAGAGAATTTCCTGCTGGTATGAATTGTCTTGTGGTGTTGTAATCTTTTTTGAAAAAAAGATAATAGAATTGAAAGTTATATTTCAAAATTGTTTATTTATATGACATTCAAAGACTACTCTTAATTAACTGACCGTCATGAAGTTAAAGGAATTTAAATACACGTATTCAATCTTTGTTAAACTGAAACATCAATGTCTTGGATACAGGACCCAGGAGCATCCATTATGCAGTATTTCTATATTAATTTACCTTTTCAGTCTGTGTTTAAATTCTGGCCAATCCTTTTTTTCCTTATCAAAACTGTTCTCACAAGCATTTTCTCTCCTTCTCTCTCTCTCTTTCTGCCTCCTTTCTTCTACCCTCCTACATCATTTAACACATACATGAACTTTTAGACCCTTGTTTATATGGTCCTTTGTCATCATTTAATGATGGCACCATGCATCAGCACATTATTATCACAGTGGATCTCTGTCTTCCTAAAGCTAACAGGCAGGATAACTATCCTTCCTAAGATCAGTCTCCCTTCTAAAGTGTAATGTTCCACACTAAGTTAATTTTTCTATTGATACCATCTTCATTAAAGTAAGGGAATATTACCCAACTAGAAGTGCTTGCAAATCTGGGATTAATGCTACCTTCCACTCCTCCACTCGCCCTGCTGCTCTACCCACGGTATAAGACGTAGAACAGTGTGTGATCTTACATACCATATGTTCTAAAACATGAAGGCAGCTTATACGTGTCAAGAAGGGCTTATATCTCCATGTGAAATTTCAGAGTGCTGTGTTGAGCAAAATAAAGGCTGAGATTTTTGCATATTCCTGAAATCGAATTTCTCCCTTCTGACAGTGATGGATCTCAGAAATTAAAGAAACAGCTTTGAGGTTGTCTTTAGATTCAACCCTCCCTCCTACTCCTCAAGTTTAATATACATTAACTGATATTTTGCTACATATGGATACCGACAGACACATCTAAAAGTGTTAGTAAATGCAAATCCAAGCCTTGACTGTGAATAACATGGAATGATTATGGTTGCTATTTTAGAATGTAGCTTAAAAATCATTGTCTAAAATGTGGGCTAATTAAGGCCATAAATGCACAGCTGACAGGTATCATGGTTTAGACCCAGTTGGTAACTCAGCACCCTGTAGCCATTCTCTCACCCATCCCCTTTCCCCACTCTCTGGCCAGGATGGGGAGGAGAATCGAAAGAACGTAAAACCCACATGTTGAGATAAGAACAGTCCAATAACTAAAATAAAGTAAAATATAGTGAGACTAGAAGAATATCAATAGTAGTAATAGGAAACAGCAAGAGAAAAAAATGAAAATTCAGAAAATACAAGTAATGCACAACACAATTGATCCCCACCCACTGACCAATAACCAGGCCCACCCAAGCAGCCATCTGCCCTTCTGGGTAACTCCTCCCAGTTTATATACTGGGCATGATGTGGTGTGGTATGGAATGCCATTTTGGCTACTTAGGGTTAGGTGTCCTGCCTCTTCTCCCTCCCAGCTTCTTGTTTTGTCAGCATTGTTCTCAGGCTGAAGCCAAAGCACAGCGCTGCAACAACTATTAGGAAGGAGAAAGTAACTGTTACAGCTGAGAACAGGACACAGCTTGGATAAATTCCCACAGAGGACTTCTAAAACTGGGGAATCTTACTTTCTTAAGTGGTTGGAGGTGATTTGGGTTTTTCTGTTTCTGCCCCTCCCTTTGCAGGGAAGGAAAGTGATTGCTTTGATCCTATTGTGACCTAATGTGTTTTGAAGGTGTTGTAAGATTGTAGAAGTTAAAGAAGTATTAAGTGCACTCTGGCGCACCATAGTCAAGTTTAGAGTACCCATGCAAGCCATGCATTCCATATAATAATAATTTTGGATACTCCAACAGTTGGAAAACTGTCCCTTGGCTTGTAGAGATGAGTATAATTGTGCAGCTGCAAGCAATATTTCTTCCACTTTTACAAGCCCAAAAGGAAATATTTGGTGACTGTCTCCAGGTAACAAGAAGCATAGCATTTGCTTCTTAGGATTTAATGCTTTGGAAAGGTGGAAGAAAGGTAAGACTGATATCTATGTGCAGTCAACTGTTTGATTGGGTTTGGGCTTTGTAAATTAAAGGGATGGAACAGTGTAGTTATCCATACCTGGGGGAAGCACTCGGCAAGAGAGGCCACTTATCTGAGGACTGGTTCAGCACACTGAGTCTTCAGTATCATGTTGATTCATGAAGATTATTTTTGAGGCCACATAGGACCCATGAAGTTAAGATTTCATTCTTTCAAAATTTTAAAGATTGTGCACTTCTGTAGAGAAAATGTGAGACTACAAGGCTGTTGATTTTTCTGCACTTCCTGTTCTAGTGTGATTGAACGGGTTCTCAAGTGAAGAAGGATGTTTTTTTTATAACAAGGGCAATAAGGTAAAAGTGGAGCTTCTGCTCTGTGCCAGGCTTAACTCACTGTGAGATTTTGAAAGAGTCATTTAGAATAAGTCATCTTAAGAAAAGATAGAAGGGTTTCCAAAAATAAGGCAGTTCAATATGTCCTTTAATTGCTCTGAATATGAGTTTCACTATCAGTTTCTCTTCTTCCAAACTTTTTATGTCTTCTGCTAGGTCTGAAGGTAACCAAGATTGATAGATGGCCAAGATGGTGAGCCAAGACAGAGGATTTTTCCTTATTTCTTATATTTCATTTAAGTGAGTACTTATATGGTGTGATCTCACTACATGTTCTTACTTCATCACCCCCTTCCCTTCTGTTGCTTGTTATCCCTGTTTTTGGTACTTTGATTTAAATTAATTGGCAATACATCCAGTAGATGTGTTCAAGAGAAGAGATCTCTCTAAGGGCTTTAGTATAACAGTCTTTGACTTATTGAATCCAAGAAGACTTGGATATCTTGTCTTTGTGAAACTTGTTCATTGCTCCCAAGGATTTCCATGCCACAGTGTGTTTATATATGCATGGTAACATGTATCTATTTAGCAATACTTATCCAGCTAAAACCTGTTGGCTTTATTGATCACTCCTGTAAATGCAAAAGTGATTGACACCTAGCAGTGTATGCTATGTTTCAGAGGGTGAAAATAAGATAAAAATTATTCTGACTTCTGAAGTTACCATTATGTGACCACATTTTGCATTAATTAGGGCACTCCATGGTGGATTCTGAAACTTGACGTGACTGGGGCTAACAGAATTCTGAACTATTGACTTAAATTGCCAAAACACGATGTTAAGCGAAAGGTTATCTTAGTGCATTCATAATCATGGGCGTTTAAACAAAACATTTGTCTATCTCTTTTCCTAGAGAGGATCAAGATTCATGTGCTTATACCTCCCTCTGTCTCCAATTTCCTTCCTCTCCCTTAATTACTTTGTTCAATTCCAAGTAGTTTAAAATAGCTAAGGCTTGAAACACCTTGAAATATTGACAATTCACTCATCAATGAGCCAAAACCAGACATCTGAAGTGAAAATTTTAATGTAATGGCTTATAATCCTGCATTTATTGTTCTTGGGAGGAGTTAGAACATACATTCAGCAAAGCAGTCATACCACTGAATATCTGATTTTCTGTTATTGAAAGTGCAAGGCGGAGACAAGAAATCGTAAAATGGCTAGTACCAAGAGAAATACATAAAGAACATAACTAAGCAGAAATGTCATATTTTCGAATTAACTTTAATCACCGTTTTCTCTTTCCCATCAGAATTGGAACATGTCTTTTCAGAAGATGGAAACTTATTTAAAATTTATTTAAAGATTTTTTCTGAAAAATTTATCTTTTTCTAATTAACTTTAACTGCTAGTCTAAGCTCTATTCCCTTAATAAATTGGCTTAAAAAAAAATAGGAAAAGTCTTTTGAATCAAATATGTACATAAGCTATATAATTCCAGTGAGTCTGCAAATTCCAGTAGGGCTCATGCCTTAAGAAAAAATTGGTAAGTAAGTTAGTCCTTGATTCTATTAATAATGATTTCAGTTCATAAAGAGTTTAGTACAATAAGGACTTGAGAATTTTACTGATACCATCTCAAGAAGGAAGAAAAAAGATGAAAATTTTAAGTAATAAGGAATGGAGTCCAGGGATGGTATGTAACCTTTTGTTACATTAGGCAGGCCTTTTGTTTGATTCCAGTTGAATCTTGCTGCAGCTGTACAGTAGAATTGTATCAGTACATGACATTAAAAACATAATATAGGTATTCTATATCATTGGGGATTAGTTTAAAAATATGTGAGTACACATGCTAAATCAAATTGCAAGTAAAGTAGTTATTATCTAAGAGTCTTGAAGCAGGTAATTATTCTAGGTGTTTTAACAGCACCATGGTCTTCAGCAAAGACAAAAAGAAAGGGGGAAATATCCTTCTCCATTCTGAAGTCGTAGCTAATGTTACTGCAGTATCAACTTCCCTCCACAACACACACCACGTATTGTAAAGGGAGCTGATGTAGTTCAGCTGATGATAAAACAGACATTAAAAATTAATATTTCCTTCACATGAGGTGATTTTGCACTGCTCTCTGTGGCTGTACACTTTTTGGTGATTCAGAACTATAAATGACCTTCAAAGCACTCCATTTTTTGTTTATGCTGTTCCAAATAAATCTACTTATTATTATTTAATAAGGTTTTGAAAATCTACATCTTAGTGGAAAGGGGGTTTATAGTTGTCAAAGTGAGCTCTTTCAGCACATGAAGAGATCTAATATCAGTAATTGTGTCACTCATTTTATAAAAATACATCCAGTGATAATTATGCTTTTATTTATTTTTTAATCTTCCTGAAGATTACAATATTCCCTTTTCTGAGGAGGGGAAAAAAAAGCCCAACACAAAACTATGGCTTTCCAACATACTTAAGCAATGTGAAAAATGTTAAAATAAGTGCTACAACACATAATGAAACATTATTATTCAAGAAGTGTGGAGAGAGCATGTTCTTTGATTTGCATGCTCCTGTGCATAGAAAATATTTTGGCAGTCTGAAGTTACTGTATCGGTCTGAATGTACATATCAAAGGAACTCTTCTTCCCAGTATTCTTGCATTCAGAAAGCTTCACAAGACTGCAGTTCCTCACTTTCTGGAGCTACATTCACAAAGCATAGAGAGAATAGCAGAGATAATAATACTAAACAGCAGATAATAATAGTACTTCCTTTGGAAAAGTATTTGAGTCCCATAGTAAGATGAAGCCAGTAGAGTTGCACAGGCTTACATGTGTGAAAAGCCAGTTGTACTGGCTTACGGGATATTAGATGTTTCAACTACTCATTTTCAAAACAAAATTGGTTACTAACTGTTTTCTCACAGAACAAGCAAAGTTACTCATAAGCGCAATAGAAGTATTCACACTTTGCATCTTTCATCAGATTTAAACAACTCAGAAATACATTCTCCACAGTAACTGTTGTTGTCCCTTTTTTTTCTTAATGAAAAAATATATGGAAAAAAGACTGAACTCACAGACAGTGTGGACTTGGTCCATATCTAGCATGGCTGAGTAAAAAGCAGACAGACTAAAAGCTTCTCTAGCTGTGAAAAATGCATTTTTCTCATGGGTTTTAATGGTGTGTCTGTTGGCCATGAATGTGACAAAAGATCGTTTAATTTCTAGCATCACATCATTGCAATAGCTTTAAGAGAAAGAAAAAAAAAAAAGAAAACCAACTAAAGTTTGAAAGTCCTAAAGCAAATAGCAACCCATACCAACACTGAGTGATCCCAATGTTTCTTCCACACTCTAAACTACCAACCTCAAGCCAGCAAATTTCATGCTATAATTAGAAACTCTTCACACAAAAATGTCTGGTGTACTGAAAGAGTTAAATGTCAAGACAAAGATGAGTAATTTTAATTTGAAAACAATGTGAACTTAACATGTAAGCAACTGAAATCATTGTTCCATTCAGGTTTTTTACATAACTAAGATTCTAGGGTTATTTTAGAGATTTTCTTTCATTAAAAGACTACCAGAGAATTCTCAGTATGACAGGAACCAGAAACCTACAATCAAATCAAAGACCAATTTGCAGCGCAGAAAACAAGACTTTGCTTTTGGTTATGTTCTCTCACTCTATGGCTCAGATTCAGCAAAGTCAAGAACCCTCCATTTAAATGTTTTTGCAACAAAATTTTAGTCCATTTCAGCATGAGTTTAGATGTTTTGCTGAATCACAGATTACTATAGCTGGACAAATCACCCAAATGCAATTCCTTCGTCATTATGACCAGCAGATTCTAGCAAGAGAAGCCCTGACTCACAGAAGGTAATAGTGATTTGTCTAGTCACTGGGATCTGCATTGCTGCTGTTCTATACTTTTCCTCTGCCCTCTACAACTTTTCATTAGAAGTATAAGAATATTACCAAATGTTTTTCCATGAAAGCTTGTGGAAAATAGAGCATAAGCTTTAATACAATTCTTTTCAGTCTTTGAAAGCCAAATATTAGATTAAAAATGGCTTTCAGTAAGAATGATCAAATTTTAACATCCCTTTCCTTCTGATAATTTTATTCAAGTGATATAGATTAATGTGCTGAAGTTTTTTCCTGCTTCCTCATAAAAAAAAAAAAGTAGAAACTTTTACCAAAATGCTAAATGTTTTGTTAAATATTTTCCACCTGATTATTTTGATGTATTGAGTGGATATCATGTAGATTTGTACATTCACTGTTCATAACTTCATTTAATAGGAATGGTCTCACTTTTTTAATAAATCTAAGATTAAATCCAACCTTTAATTTGTTTCCCAAAATTCAGTGAGTCTGGGTAAAATATATTGAGAGTGAAACATTAAGGGTGTTGACAGTGAGAAAAAAGATCATCAAGGGAAAACAATATTCACTTTAATGTGATCTCTTTTTAACATTTTGTTAAATGTTAATGAGTTTGTGCTTGTTGCATTTCTTCTTTTCACCCTTTTCTTCCACACACTTTGTGCCAGTTCCACGCAGTGTTGGAAGATTCCCATATAGGTGTAGGCAAAATCAGTTTTTAATGAAAGATTCAGTAATAGTAGAGAAAGTAAACTATTTGAAGTAATTTTAAATCTACTAATTCAATAAACTATTTACAAGATGAAGATAAAGCCAACTGTCTGTCAGTGTAGGTAAGTGTCTTCAGGTAAAAGAAAATAAAGAACAATTTAAGAATAAAGCATATGTTCTATAATCCTTTTAAGTCTTTCATAACAGCAGCCATTATGGGAACTTCAGCATACATAAAATGTGATCAAGGCCTCAAAGGGATAGTTACAGGCTGTTACTGCCATGTGTTCAGTGCAGCAAAGTACTTTCTTAGCAAGCCAGGTCTTCCATTAGTGTAAATCAGTCAATCACTGGTGACTAATATAGCTACATAACTGCACTAATTAAAAATAAACTTAGTTTGAAAAACACTTTAGTGGACAAAAAATAGATTGAACAGATGAGAAGTGGGTTACTTATCCCTGTAGGACAATAATGTGGATGATTTCCCTCACTAAAATGAGGGAAGTGACAGTGATTTACACCAGCTGAGGACCTCACCTGCAGTGTTTGGTAGGAGGTCCAACCATGCAGCCCAGAATCCAAGGCTTTAGGGAGAAACAATCACTTGTAAAAGTGATTTAAATGCATAAAGGATTTTTAAAAAATTATTTAAATACCAATTTTCTGTCATGACATAGGAGTTTTTATACCTAAGGGGGCTCAAAACCAAGGAAAATTTCATTGTCTTGGCATGAAACAAATAGATTGTCACCTGTTCAAGCTGCTTAAACTTGCTTAAAATATTTTCCTGGCTAAGGCTAATTTTAACTAGTGTAATTCTCTGGTTCTTTTGGGGAGTTCTTATTCCCATGATAAAACCTACTAATAGATAAAATGTTCTGTGATTTGAATTAAACCCCATGTAAAAGGAGATTTAGCTTTTGTAAGGATTTCTTGCTTTTTCTTTTGCCTAGCTGCTAAAAGTTCTGTTTCTATATTTTAACTGTGTAATTATTTGGGCTTTCTGTTCCCTATCATACTTACAAAATCATTATCCTACCCAGCTTTGTGCATGTCTGCACAAAATGCGCATACATAAGCCTCTGTCTCTGTGTGGCTACTCTTGTTAAGACAAGCAAATCCCAAAGAGAGAAGACAGCCCAGACCTCAAGCGAAAAGTGCAGAACAGCGCTCTTTTTTTAAGTGTGTCTTTAAAAAAACAGCCAACCAGTGGCTAGAAGTGCAGCAGATGTGCTAAGCAGTTTGTGATCATTAAGCTCCAGAAGCAATGAAAATCAATTAACGAAGAGGACAGATACGCAGAAGAAACCAACAGCGTCTTTTCACCTCTCATGCACTCTTACTCTACTCTACATAGCAGATGTGCTTTTTCATACTTAGTACTGTGGGCGATCCAGATTCCCTCTGTAGGTTTCCTGGGAAATGTATTTTGTTTAGCCTCAGAAATTTTAAGGATTATTTTTTTATAAATATCTTCAAAATATATGTAGAATAAACAGAACAGTTCATACAGAAAATATACAATTGTTTTACTTTGCATTCTTTCTTCAGGCCAACAGGAAGAGGTTCACCTAATTTCTGTTTTCTGTTTTGAAATGGGATCTGACAGCTAGCCTCCTGGTTTGTCACTTATTACAACATTTTGCAAAATTGGGTTACCTTTGTAACAGCGCAATACCAAGAAGGTACTTTCAGTTCAAGGTATTGCCTGTGATACAGTGATTTTTCATTAAAAATACACATATGCCTGAATCAGACAATTGCCTTTTGTGAAGAACCAAGGCAAAAAAGAGATTACTACCTATTTTAATCTTTTTCAGTCCCTTTTTAAAGGGACAAAAGAAGACAAATATGTGTATAGATGTATAAGAAGAGGCGTATGAATATAATCTGCAAATTTTCAAATATTCTTTGGAAAACACAAGTAATTTCTACGTAAATACCATGCTCAAAAAGAAATACATTCTCATAGCATATGCCCAGTTTGGATGCTTAAATAATCTGTATTTAGTTGTCTTCTAAGCATACGTACAGCACTTTTCACATTGCAGAGACAGGCTGAATCAATAGTGTGTTACAGTAACTGTTCTGCTAATAGTCATTGTCCTTCCTACTCAGTCCTGTTGTCATCGTCACTAAGAAATTCTGAAAGGCTGTGGTAAACAGCAGGAGCTGAATTACAGGAAAAACCCAATATTATCAGTCTAGTTCAAAGATCATGGTACAAAGACAATTATTGCCCTGAGATTTAACCTCATCTTTGTACACCTGCAAGATCTGAATAATGTAAGCGAAACCCTGCTATCTGCATTTTTTTTCAGCTGTTTTTTACACTGAACCTTTAAAGTTTCACCACTGGTGTAATTATGTGCATGTATTGGTGCATGCCTTTCCCGCTCTATGCAAATCATCGTGCAGAAAGAACATGAGGAGACTATTATTGTGGAAGAATTCAAATGTTCAAGGGAAAACTAGGGAGTTTCCGTTATGCTCAAGCAAATTCATCCAAATAAAAGCATTGCCTAAGTAATGTTTGAATAGTGTATAAATTAAACCATGAAAGCATCTAGTCATTCATTTTAATTGCTAAAATATCTCAAGGGGTTACATCAGATGAAGAAGGGCCCTTGGAAGAATCATAATATCTCTCATGGGCAATACTGATGGCTAAGAATACAGCAGCAATTGGTTTTACACCTCACAGAAGAGCAAAGTTCAGATAGAGATATAATAAATAAACTATCCTTTATGTTAATAAGATCTCAAAAGTCAAACATGGCACAGATGTGCATTACCTGAAATGGAGAAAATTACCTGTAATATAAATCTCAGTTTTGCATTTCTCTCAGCTGGAGCAAAAGCCTGCATTTCAAACACTTATCTGATGATATTCTATGAAGCAGTAGCAATAATTGTGTTCCTTTTGATGCATACCTGCAGCAGCAAAAGGACTGATTCTATTAATTACTAGCTAAAAAGCTGCTGTGTAGGCATTTTTGGGTTTACAGCCATCTAGTTCAAGACGAAGATAAAAAGAAGCAAAAAGTTATTGAAAAATTAAACCATTCTAAAAAATGCAAGTAACTTTAAATCAAAAAAATGCAGCAGTGGAGATTAAAAGAAAATTCTAGAAGTAGCTAACTTGACACAGAACATTCATTGCGCTAAGTCAGTCAGAGCCAGGATTTATTAAAAGGATATTTTTAATACATTTTACCGTAAAGACTATGTGCAACATTGAATTGGGTTGTTTATAATAGGATCATTTTAAAAAGAAACTCCATCAAACAGATTTGTGGGTCCAGCCACAAAAGAATAACGTTTACTTATTAGTAACCTACAGAGTCAGTACATGTGATTAATACTGGATGGCAAGACACCACTCTTGGTTATGCATTAGCAAGAGTCTCTGACTTTACTAAAAGGATCACTCACTCATCCCAGAGCAAAATTTAGCCAAAAAAAGAATGCACAGCCAAAAATATGTTCTGATCATCTTTTAAAAATCAAAGTGTATCATTCGCATTTAGAAATATGGCTGGAGGGAAAAATGTGGGAACAGAAATACACATCACCCTATAGAGCACTATCGTAACATCCTGCAACAAGATTGTTAAAATCCATTACAAATCAAGCTATGTTTCTTCACATTTAAAAGCAGATGCTAAGATTACAAGGAAAATTTCTTGTTTACTGACTTGTGAAGGAGTAGACATGCATTCATTACAGAGTTGAAAAATTGTAAATGATAAACCCTAGATGTCTCAAAAGTAATTCAATTCTATCATAGTATTTACAAGTGCAATATGAATCATATTGTCCACATCTGCCTCGTGAGTTTCAGTGCCTATTTGATCTGATTGCTTTGCTATCACTTGCATCATCTGTCCTAACATGGATGGCTTCAGCAGCTTTCAACAATCAACTGAATGGCTGCCTTATAATCAGAAAACTTAACATGGGTTTGCCAAAAAGTGTGTTTTTCCTCTCCATAAGCAGAGTGTCATGGCAGGTTTTTGCAATTTCTTCTGCTTTTAAGGAGTCTAAGAAAAGGCACTTAACTTCTGGATTTTGGGAATGCTGTATGGTGTAAAAGAATTTGGGATTAAATGTCAGAACAAAGCCTGTAAATTCCAGGAATCTCAGGATAAGCAAGCTGGTAGGTGTTTGAATACATACTTAGATGTAGCATAACTCAGGGGCCCTTCAGATAGTACAGGAACATTTATTAGCTTCAGTATACATCCATGAGAAAGCTTGGATTGTAAGATCTGTGACTAAACTGCTTGGAGTTTATAAAATTCACTGGGATATGTCCTTATTCCATGAGCATTCCGTGGTGAAGGATGCCACTGCGCTGACAGCTGTGGCAGTGTAAAATGTCTACAGAATTAACAGGAACAAGGCAGGAATATAGCAGAAGAATAGGGGTAGCCTCATACACAGCTGCAGCAGGGTGCGACTGGGGAAAGCCCCAGACAATTAATGAGGGTTGTTGTGTTGGTCATGCCTACTTCAAGACATGTTTTTATCTCCAACACTTGCTAAAAAGGCCTGGTAAGGGCCTTGAAATTTCTTTTTCTCTTACTAAATCTGCTACAGACACACTGTGCAACAACAGGAGGTCCTCTTATCTCTCTGCCCACCAGTTTCCCACCCACACATTGGAGGTCATGTTTCTGTAAGTCATAAAGGCATTGCAAAGACAAACTCATCAGTATTTGTGAGACCATGGAATGCTGTTATGAATTCGCTAGTACATAATCAACGCACAGGATGTGGGTTTCTATCACTGCCTCATTGAAAGTATAACAGCTGTGATACACCTAATCTAAGGAAGTAAGAATACAGCTCACAAAAAGTTTGCAAGTGTCTAGGGCTTTGAAGAGCATGTTTTTATTATTTATGTGCTTTTCTTTTTTTTTTTTCTTTTTTTTTGCATACAATAGCTTTCAAGGTTTAATGGCTGATAACAACAAGCTGTTGTATGTCACTTATGTTGGGTAATGTAGGATTAATTTATGCTGCTTAAACAAAGTTTTCACTGGTTCTGAGATGCTGCCTCTTCTCCTACCTTCCTGTCTATTAGAGGAATACTTGCTTTTGTCAGGAGTCAAAACAGAAGGACGAAAAATGAGAAGATATTAGTTTAAAATAGACAGTATGCCGAAAGTGATTACTTGCACAATGCAGGAGGCACTGAGGCAACAGACTGGAATTGTCAGCCCCACATCAGCAGAAGAACCTTCAGCAGAAAGGCAACTGATAATCACGCATCCTGTGTGAGTTATTTGCTTTATGCATATACACCATGCATGCCAATTGGGAAGGCTTAAAAGTAGGACCAAAGCTACAAGTTGTAAAATGGAAGTGACAGTAAGCAATTCAAATTCTCTTGTGATCTTTATGCTATTCTTAACTACTACAGCAATGTGGGTAATGAATTATCCATGATTTTAAGCTAGCTGTAGGTTATTGACCTGATTAGTTTTACAGCGTATCTGGCCCACTTAAATGTCTGACAAAAATACAGACCAAATGTAACATCAGTTTTCTGCAACTCTCTCTCCCTCATCCTTTCTTGGTCTGTCCGCAGCGACTTGTTTAAGAGACACTATTCTAATACCTTGCTGCTGTACCCCATTGGTTCAACTGAAAGGCAAGCATTGCACTTAAAAATTGCATAGACTACCACTTATCTTTAAAACAAGCTCCATATACAGAATCAACAGGGAATCCTAGAGTGGAAGATGGAGTCAAATTTTATGTTGTCATTGTAAACTGTGACAGGTTTCTTTTGTACTAGTATCACTTTTAATTTTAAGTAATTTAGTTGCAGTTGTTTACTCAAAGTCTTCTATTCAAACCCTTTTTAGACATAGATAATGAGAAATACCAATGAACCAGGACCCAGACTAGGACCAAATATGTCAAATTTTCATATTAATTCTCTACCCTGAAGTTTGGAGCTCTTTGATAAAAAAGCCAACAGATGTGATCTGTCATTAGCTTGATTTTATGAAACAAGTGCAAAAAAGATTTGGCAAAATTAAACTTAGGCCCTACTTTTTGACACTCTCTTCTCTCCTTTTCTAATAAATGGAGATGGGTAAAAATTGAAACTTTATTTATAAAACCCCTAAATACTACATTGGAAATGCAGAGAAATCTCAGAACAGATTTTTGTATTAGGTGTTATCTAACTTGATGATTGTCACATGTCTTTTTTGATGCTGAGCCAAGGTCTATGGGATGCCCTGTGGAAAAGTTCTCATGTAGAAAGATAAAAACTTTCTTCTTCTCCTTAGCCAGTACTTATAAAAACACTTCCTGAAACAGAAGTATAGAAACCGTACAGCTGTTATAGAGTTTGCCACCTTTTCATTTAATGGTACTGATAATTAACACTGTTAATACTATGCCATGGATGTGCTTTGGGATGAAAACCTGTGGAATCAGAATTCTATGCTTCATGAAAAGCAAAAGGATACAATGCTGTTTCTCACTACTTTGAATTAGAAGAAATTCACAGACAGGAAATAGGCCTGTGAAAACTGAATGTGATTTCCTAGGCTTTGAAGGAATTAAAAATATGTCTAGAGTAAACACTATGGAGTTTGAGAGACCTAACTCCCTATGATTTATGTTCTGCCAAGATCTGGCAATTCAAACTAAAAGTGTGGAAAATAGGAAGGCAGAAAGCAGCAAGGTTAACCACCACTTAATTTTTCTTTGTGAAACTAATCTAGATGAACCAATATATCATATTAGTATTTTATGTGTGTTTTAGGCACTAAGAATTAGATCTCCCACCTAACAGAGATATCAATCATTTGTGGTAGTTTAGCCCAAAAGGGAAGGAAGGTACTTCAGAAACAGTGTTTGAGTCAAATGGCTTTATAGGAAAGAAGCATCACCCCCAAAGAAACCATGGCTTCTCTTTTGATGTCAGGCACAGGCACAATGTGAAATTCTCCTCAACTAGAAAATCAAGAATCTTCCTTATGGTGCTCTTTCCTAACCATACACTAGTACTCACCACCTCTTATTTCATAAGGATTTGTTTCCCAGTGACAAGAAAACTTTCCCACAGAATAGGAACTCTATTTCTGCTGATAAGATCACACTCCTCTACCAGCATTTTTCTTATAAACTGAATTTCCCCCTCCTTTGCAGCATTCATGAGCCCTTCTTTTGTGCTACACATGTACAGCTTGAGCATCAGAAATCTAAGCCTGCAAAGGAGTCAGAGAACACCAGAAATTAGATCCTGCAGAATTTGTCTTTGGCATTGTAGAGTATGATCAAAGGACACAGAAATAGCTAAGGCAACAAATACCTAATAAAAACTTTCTAATATATTCTACCCTTCTTCCCTGCACCCTATACTTTTCTGTCCCCTAACAAAGTCAAATAAATTAACCGGATGGTCAAAGACATAATGGTTTCAATATTGCTTTTTCTTAACTTTTTAATCAGGGTATTAAGATGAATAAACACATTCCTTACTCTCTTTTTCTTTAAGGTATTTATCTAGCGCATTACATTAAGTATGAAGAGCATTATTCCTCTGTAGCTGTTTTTAAATACAACAAAAGAAAATAAATGCCTTAAAGCTGAAAAGAAAAAAGAATTACCCCAATTCATCTTATCTTATCTATATCTTAAATAATGCAATTCAGAATTCATCCCTATTAATCTCTGCTTTTAAAAGTCACAATAACTTGCAAAACATGTAACAAAACAGTACATCCTTATAAGCAAAGCTGTTATTCTATCAACACATTTGCAGTTTGTAAAGACAAACAACCAGAGAAGAAACAGTTTTCTTCAGCTTAAAACTTTTGGATGCAATGCATTTATTCTGGTATTGCACAAGATGACAAAGGAATCTGGCATCTTGTTTTGTTTTGTTTTGTTTTTTAAAGTATTGTTTCAAATCCACAACACTTGAAAGACAAATCTGAGTGGGATACAGTAAAAAGGGCTAGTCAACATTTAAGTGAAGCTGGATGCCAAAGTTCATTTAAGGGTTACTTTATAATCAGGCTCTTATTTACTGATCCAAAACCGAATAGTGACTATATCTGTCAGTGGTGTACAGACAAGAATATCTTGTTCAGACATTGCAATCTATGTGGCAGAAATTTTAACCCAGTATTTGATTAGGTGACAGGCAAAGGTTGAGGTACTTTAATTTACCTGCAAATCTCATTGATAGTGGATCACCTAGATATCTTCTCTTTTCACAAAGCAAAGTTAAGAAGGATATGATTATTAAGCTCCCATAACTGAATTAAAAAAAAGTCAATACGCAAAAGTCACAGTTTAGAGAAATATTTTTTTCCAGGCATAGATTAAGCACAGTTACATATCACTTCATTTCATTTGTGCAGATATTTCCCCTATAAATCCTTTTCCATTTATGCAGATATTTTACTGAATAAATGTGGATACTTGTTTCCAGTGGATTTCCAGTAAACTGTTACATTTCAAGTCAGAAGTCCAAAGACATGACTGAACTAAGCTCTCATATTGTACTACAGCTACCTTCTTTTCCACTGGACCTGTTACCTGCTGCAGTGTCCTGCAACCAAAGAAAGCTGCAAGCAGTGCATTGTGTTAAATTTTTACAGGAATTAAAGCTAACAATGAAATTCTCCAAGCTTCTGTATATTTCAGACTTCAAAGGAAATAGATCAAAGACAGAAAAAAAACCCCAACAACAAAAACAAGCCCCCCATCTGCAATAAAAAAAAACCCTGAGCAAATATCCTTCAATTGAGCAAACAACCTTTTATTGAGAAGTTATCTTCTCAATAAAATGCAGGGAATAGCATCTAGCCTTAGAAATACTACCAGGTAAAAGGACAGCTGCATGCTATCTGCTTGCATTTAAGAAGAGTTTACAAGGAATTGCACCCACGTTGCTAATTTGCCTGGTGAATGGTTGTATTCTTAACAGCTGATACGACCTTCTCTGCCAGGGCGGATTTTGTAGTTTTTACTAATAACTGAACAGCTTTTGAGACTGAGAAACACCCAGGGGAATCTTCTGACCTAGTAATGCTAAAACTGTAGCTGCAAAAAAGTGTTTGTAGCAGGACACATGATATTTCAATATGTGAAGTGGCATGTGTGCATGTGCATGGGAGGAGAGCACATCTCAAAGGGTACATACGCTTCTTTGGAGGAGATATCCACAGACACATTTGAAACATAGTAGGCTTAAAGGAAGAAAAAATCACAGGAAAATGACTAATCATCCACTGTCCTTTGTGGGCTATTGCTTTATAAAACTGCTTTTTAGCTTGCTTTTCTTGTTTTCTTTTTATTTGAGTATATTTTCTGTTCATGTTTCTTCAGTGATGTTTAGAATTATAGAATCATAGAATGGTTATGGTTGAAAAAGATCCTGAGATCATCTAGTTCCAAACTCCTTGCCATGGGTGGCAGGGATGCCTCACACTAGACCAGGTCTCCCAAGACTCTGTCCAATCTGATCTTGAACACTGCCAGGGATGGAACATTGACCATTTCTTTGGACAACCTGTTTCAATGCCTCACCACCCTCACAAAAAAAAGCTTCTTCCTCCTCAGATCTAACCTAAACTTCCCGTGTTTAAGCAGGAACCCATTGCTCCTTTTTCTGTCACGACAGTCCCTAACAAAGAGTCCCTCTCCAGCATTCCTATAGGCCACCTTCAGATACTGGAAGGCTGCTATGAGGTCTCCATGCAGCCTTCTGTTCTCCAGCCTGAACAGTCCCAACTTTCTCAGCCTATCTTCATACAGGAGGTGCTGTAGTCCCCCAATCATCCTTGCAGCTTCCTCTGGGCTTGCTCCAACAGATTCATGTCCTTCTTATGTTGAGAGCATCAGAGCTACACACAATACTCCAAATGAGATCTCAAGAGAGCAGAGGGGCAGGATCACCTCCTTCCACTTGCTGGTCACACTACTTTTGATGCAGCCCAGGACATGGATGGCTTTCTGGGCTGTGAGTGCACACTGCAGCCGGCTCATGTCAAGTTTCTCATCAACCAACACCACCAAGTCTTTCTCCACAGTAAGTTTAACCTGTAGCTGTGTCTGGGATGGCCCCTACCCAGGTTCAGGTCTTTACACTTCGCTTTGTTGAATTTTATGAGGCTGGCATTGGCAGAATTCCCAAGTGTGTCAAGGTCCCTCTGGATGACATCCCTTCTCTCCAGCGTATCAACTGAACCACACAGTTTAATGTCATTGACAAACCTGCTGAGGGTACACTGAATCCTACTGTCCATGTTGCTGACAGAGATTTTGAACAGGATCTTTCCCAACACCAAGCCCTGGGGGTCACCAGTCATAGCTGGTGTCTAACAGGCCATTGAGCCATTGACCACAACTCTTTGCTTGCATCCATCCAGCCAATTCTTTATCCACCGGGTGGTCCATCCATCAAATTGATGTCCTTCTAGTTTAGAGAGAAGGATGTTGTGTGAGACAGTGTCAAAAGCTTTGCACAAGTCCAGGTAGATATTACACCAACTGTTCTGCCCTCGCTTGTCAGCTCTGTAGCCCCATCACAGAAGGCCACCAAATTGTACAGGCATTTTTTGTCCTTAGAGAAGCCATGCTGACTGTCACCAATTGTGTTATTGTTTCCAAAGACACTTCAACAAAAAGTAAAACACCATCTGCCAAAAGGTGTTGTTCCATAATTTGATTTACAATTATACAGCAGCATGTTGAGGGGGACCTTTTCCTGTTCCTGGAAATAACTGTTTGCTCTTGCAAAACTACAGTCTGTTACATAGTTATCATACTTTTATCAAGTTTTTTCTTCTAGATATCATGTTCAAACACTTTCTTTTTCTTTTTTACTTATAAACATCTCTTTCATCACCCTTTTGACCTATATTAAACTTACGGATCGCTCTAAAACTAACTGTTGCTACCTTCCCTCACCTTTAAAGGAAATGACAACTGGCATCATGCAGAAATACTTTGTACTTTCTTTAGCAAATGTCCTCCCTGGGTCTTTGTAACATTTTTTCACTTAGAATTAGTTTTATACTTTCTTTCTAACTGGGTCCAAGGTCATTGTAATTCTCTTCACTTTTGATGCAGAATTCTACTACATTTTTTAAGAAAATAATGCACATATTCAAACTGAACACAATAAAGATGATCATTTCTTCATTTCAGGATGAGAGCAATTAATTGATAATTTTCTTTGGCTACAGTTTTTCACCCAGGTACAAAAGATTCACCTGTTATAAAAGATTCTTACTGGAGTGAACAAATATCTTATCAAATACTTGTCCCTTATTAGCTACATACTTGTCTCTTATTCTGTAACAGAAGAAAACCATATTGGTTAGATGGGATTTGTCTCGTCAAATCCATGTTTTAGGTTTCTCATCACTTTGTTATACACCATATGATACACTTTCATAGGGAGAAATAAATCATGGTCTTGGATTCATCATCTTGGATTCATCATTTGCATAATTATAGCTGTGTCTGGGAGCTTTTCTCTGTCCATTTTCTACTCAACGGTACACGTTCATATCTCCCATATCATGGGATAAGCTTTTATTTTCTGCAGCTTAATGATCTAAATTACATGATTGAATTATTCTGCACCTTAAAAAGAAGTGCAATATACTTTTGATTTGTTGTTAATGTTCAGTAAAATCTAAAAAGAAATTATCTTAATGAATTCAAGGCTTTCCTTTGAAAACACAAATGTCAGTTATTCTAGGGTGATTTCTTTTTGTTTGTTTGTTGTTTGATTAATAAAGTAAAACCTGATATTTGCACTTAAATTGCTTCGTGCAGCAGCTAAGCATCATACACTAGAGATATATGACAAGGTCTAACTCACTTTGCCAACATTCAAATCTGCTTGTGCAACTTGGCTGATAGTTTTCTCTTTCTAAGACAGCAATCCTTCCTCTGAGATCATCTGTTCAACGTGCAAGAGTTACTTAAGGACAGACCAACTGCAAAAATTTGGTTCTTCTACCATGATTTTTATTCATCGTTCCTATGAGCAAACATAAGATCAAATGGTGCAAACAGATCATACATAAGCATACACATGTTCAAAAGACAATCTTTTTAGCATTTGTTTACAACCTTATCCATGACTGTTTTGCCTCACTCTGTATTTATATAATTAATATAAATAAAAATTAAAAAAGTTGTGCTTCCTTATTGTTAGAAGTTATTATTGTTATTAGTAATTGCTAATTGTTAAATGTTAATTATTAACTAACTTTATATTATTATTGAAATATTGATAGAATCAACAACTGTTTACAAAGGGTATTTATCCATTGCATGGATTGCGTATTTCCCTTTCACTCACAAAATTTTAGCAGCGTCCAGGAAACATCAGATGACTGAATATAAAAGGCTTACTTGAAAGTAGAAGGACTTAAGACCTACATAATAAAAGCTGTAATTGGTGATGGCATTTGACAGCGTGCTGCTAGTTTGAACTCGTTAAGTTCAACTGATGGTATCATTCTTTTTTCCCCTCAACATCTACCTGTCACATTGAAAGAACTGTTCCTCTTCTAGGCAGAAAGTATCCTTATAACATAGATTTGACGTGACTGTGCAAAGGTAGACCATAATCAGTCACTTTACTGTGCCACTGTTATTGCCATCTTTACTTATGTAAAACATCAAGATTTACTCAGAAATAAAATCCTTACTATTCAGGTTGTCTCTGCTTTTCTGTAAGCAATCTGAACAGCCAGGAAATAATACTGAGATGAGAGTACTGTTAATGCTTACAAATAATATTTGTTAAGTGGGTCTTACACAGCCCCAGAATATGCTATGCATTATGGTAAAACTTACATGAAATCTGAAAGAGAGTGCAGAAGGACAGGAGAAAATCATGGTGACTCTGGAAATCTTCTCTCCCATAGCATAAAAAGTGTGTACCAAAAAGTAAAGTCCATAATATGCTGTACATAGATGGAGAGTTGGTTTTTTTGTTGTTGTTCCTGGTTTGGGGGGGGTGGGAGGGTGGGGGTGTTTGCTTGGTTTTTTGTTTTACTTTTTTTCTGTGGGCTTTTTTTGATCCTCAGCTCTCAGAATTAAGACCAGTGACAACTTTGTTTGAATTAGGACCTGACAAAAAATGGAGCAGGGGTTCCATATCTGTCCCAGTTTAATGAAATCTCTTATTTCTGTATGATGTTAGTCCAGTTTTGAAAGCCATTAACTCATTGTATATCAGCCCTTTTATCTTCTGATTATTTCTAAACTATAACTAGTACTTTGGACACACATTGAATCTCAGGGCTTTGAATTTTAACTTTTACAGCAATAATAAAATACAGACACAATTCAGGTTACATAACAGCTAGAATAAGCATATCTATTCAAACAAGCAAGTGTAACCTAAGTTAATATTGGGTTCAGCTATTTCTGGTGGTTTAAAAACCTAAAGCATTATTAAGCAGTGGCGCAATTTAAAGGGACCACGATAATGAAGAAAAACTTGTGGAAAGTGACTGTGTGAAAAACGAGGGTGGGAAAAAGAGATAGCTGGGATCAGAAGAATGTGTGCCATGGTATTTAGTATCATACATTGCTAAAGTTAAAAATCTCTGCAGATTTCATTTGGTCCAATTAAGATATAGCTAAATTTCACAACTCTTCATTAGTTTGAGGGCAAATTTGAAAGCTGGGTCTTCTGGAGACCAGAAGAGCTGAAGCTGAACTTATAAATACTATCACCAACTTTAGAAAAGAAACCATAACACAGGTCTGGTTTATTTTTGCCATGTTTTGGTAACACTAACAAGTGTTCTTTATTGCTTACCTTGCTTTCAACTTCACCAGATGTTAACAAAAGCACAACGCTAAAGGCATCCACTAACAGGATCCAGAAAACAGCACGAGGGAAAAAAGTTTAAGAAAGCATATTAATCCAAATTTCAGCAAATCATTTTACCTCTTTGTAACTCAATGTCCCTAAGTAATAGTTCTGTCATATAAACAATTTTATACCTAGCTGGAGTAGCATTATATATTATAAAGAAATTGTTCTGTTCTACTATTATTAAATGCTGACAGATACTGCTTTAGAATCCTTCTGGTCACATTCCACATAAGAATTTCTTTCTAATAAATTTTTCCCATAACTAATGTGGCTATCAAATATTCCAGCAGCTCTGAGTCAAACAGACTTTCTACTTGTTAGAAAAAAGAAAGAGGATATTAAATGAACTGTTAAGTAGCTTTATTAATAGAAAACATCTGTTAAAATAATGTTATGCACAGTGTTATTGCCCACTATGTGCCCTGTCATATTTGTCCTATATTGTTCTCTATTCCATAGCTTGGAATCAATTTACTGACAATGAATTACTAATCTGTTGTTTTTTTTTTTATCTTAGCATGTTTGGTACCACAGAGACAGCATTTTGCAAACTTTGGGCCTTGATTTTTATTTGCACATAAGAAGAACTATGTTAAAAGAACACAATAAAGCTGTAAAACCAAGCGCTTGAAATCTGGGCAATTAAAAATGGAATGCTGTCTCCCCACAGAAGAAGCTTTTGCATCTTATTGTAATAGTAGTAGTAGCAGCAATAACAGTGGACAAAATATGGTAGCTCTGCTTAGCTCTGGGCTATGTTGAACTGATTTTTTTTGCAGGTTTAAGGTTTGGGGGGAAGGTTTTGACCATTTATCCTGAGGTTACTGGACTGAATATTTCATTCAACATGGCTGACATGAAAACTATGAAAAAAGCATCTTGTAATGGGTCAAGCAAACTTAATGCTAACCTCTTTTTCATTAATGATCATGAAAAGCCTAATGTGTTTTGCAAGTCAAGACAAAAGACATAATCTTATCACAGTCAAGAGTGGAGTATGCTTCACATAATGCCTGGAAATAACACTGTTTCCTCACCTTAATGCTTGGTCGCTGGGATACAAAAGATTGCAGAGAAACTTTCTGATAGAAATGAAAACAGAGTCCAGATAACCTCACTCAGTATTTGAGTCACAAGACACTGATCCATTGAAAGTGCAAAGCTAGATAATCGTATGAAAGATAACAGAAACTCAAGCTGAGAAACTCCAAAATAAATCTGAAATGATGAAAACTAATAAGGGCTTTGAAGCTGGTGTGAGACAGGCTAAATGGAGCTTGGAGACAAAAATCGAAAGAATGGAAACTTGTAGGGAAACTAAATACATAGGATTGCTGTCAATTCCTACAGGTAAAGGAGAAGTCTGAGAGGGATTCAGAGAGCAATATTAGATGTTGATGAGGAATATTGTTTTTGTTACAAGAAATACTGTCATAAGAACTCCCACAAGAGACCAAGGGAACAGAAATTATGTCTAATAACTGAAGTAAAGGCAGCTGCATATAGACTCTGCTCTTGACAGATCATCACCAATTGCATAGACAGAAATCTCCAGGCAGTCTCATTGAGGAAAACACTTTTCATGATACTGTTAATCTTCACTCTGCAGAACTGTATAGTGAGAAGTCAATAAGATGCCTGGGCAATGCTGCAGCTGTAGCTCAGGAAGGAAATGTTGTTTATTGGCAAAGAAAGCTGGCAGCAAAATCACAAATCACCATCTGTAGTTATGTATTGCCATAAATCAAATATATCTCTCCTCAAGTTAGTGGAAATTCAGGGATAAAAGATCCATGTACAAGAAGATTTTACCATAGTTTAGGGTTTCCCATGGATGGCCTGTCTGAAATTATAAGCAAAGCAGACTAATAAGCCTGACCTTTAAGCCCCAAATTATGTTGCCTTACACGGATTGCTGCAAAGAACTTTCCGTCATATTTGGCAAAATACTTGGTAAAACACAGTCTAGATAAAATAATATGTGATTTTTATTTTTTTTTTTATGTAAAGCAAAATTATTTTTTCACCTTTTGCAATAATTGAACTATTTGTTACTATGAGAACAATTTTAGCCTCTTTCAAGAAAACAGAATTCAGTTAATCATGCGGAACATCTTCCAAAAAAAATTTGGTTGGAAAAGCTTTAAAAATATTACTGAAGACAAAGTTTTTTCCATGAACAAGAAGACCAACAAAGCTTGTATTTTGGAGGGTACCAGTGCATCATTTTGGTGGGCTGCTCCAGAAAAGCCTCACACTTCTTCTGTTCCATGTTTCCATAGATAACCTCCCCTCTTACAGTTTATAAGCCTGCTTACTCATTTATATCTCTCTACCACATATTCTTTTGAGCAGACACCTTCTATCCAAGCTCTCCATGGCTGGGGCTGTCTCTGCTCACACTGAGGATGAGCTACCTGGTAGGCCAATGGATTCTCATATGGTCTTTGCTTCATTGGAGCCAGGTTGGTGTCCCTACTCTTCAGTCAGCTCCACATAATCCAGCAGTTTGGTGGACCTTGGTATTCCTGAGGTTTATTTACTCAACACAACTGCAAAAGTCTAAATTTCTTCGGAAACCAGGCTAGAGTCAATGTTTTGTGGGCTGAAACAGGCATATAGCGTGGCTGTAAAAAAATCTATCATTGGAATCTATTTTGAGATAAGAGGGTCACCTCAGTCAGTTGAGTTTCTAATGGAGAAGACGGCCATGTCATAGAAAGTGCTTCTGATAAATGACTTTGAATATCCTACATGCAGAACTGCTCCAAGAAGCCCCAGTCTGCTTCTACTCATTTCAGTGAATGACAGGTCTATTGTGCAGTCATTACTTTGACATTACCATAGGAACATAGACAGAAGCAGACTGCTGTTGGGCATTTGTAGTTGTAAGACCAGCCCTGCCAGTACAGATTTACATGGTCTCTGCAAGCAAATAGGAGCATCCTTTAATTTTCACCTACAGGTGTCTGTGTTTATGGCCTGATCCCATTCCCAACCTCTCCTTTGTTACTGATACAGCCACATACCTGCCTTGCTCTTGTCATCACTTTGGACTGTCGAAAATGTCACCCTATCTTGCTGCTGAATAACAATACATGAAGAGATAACAATTTGACTAAAGCATGCAAAAAGGGAGATGTATGCAACATCACTACATCTCAGCATTCAGTAGCAAAAAAGCAGTAATACTTATATGCAAATACCTATATAATGCCTGAAATAATGTGCACAGATAGACCATAGAAATTAAAATCACTGGGGAAATTGATAGTCAATGCATTCCAAAAGTTAATAAATGTAAGAGAAGAAACAAATAAATCATAAACATTACTTTGTAAAAAATTAATATTTTATGGTGATTAGCAGACATATCTCCATGTTTCCTTTAGGAAATTTTCTGAGATTTATATTGTCTATCTGCACCAGAACACTTTAAACACTTCTTTAAACAACACATGGTAGCTGATGTTGCAAAGTGAGCAACTGAAATATTTTAATTTCACTTGATAAATAAGTTATTTTTATTATTTGGTAAAGAAGCCAAGTCTCTGATTGTTTTACATAATGGACAGAAGCTGCTGACTGTTCTCTAAATGAGGCAGTGAAATTGCCTATTGTTCCGAAGAAGCAATATTTCAAAATGATTCTAACTTATGTATTTGCTGGCTGAGCCTATCAAATTTTATCACAGAACAGCTTTCAGAAAGTTGCAGACAGTAAGCATAGCTACCCACAGCTTCTGTGTAATGATCCATACAAAATCTAAACATTGTTCATATCCTGTATCTTACATACATATTAGGAGAGATTAAATTTTGTGCCTTAGCTTGCTGACATTTTCATAAAGGATGAACAGCCTTTAAGAACTCAACAGATCAGGTTCAAAACTCCAAAGAAAACCTTCTTATGTTTTTGGTTTGGTTTTCTTTTCTTTGGTTTAGTTTGTTTCTTTTTTTTTTCCCAAAATGTTTTATTGTGCATAGAAAAATGCTCAAAATTTTTTATTTACAAGATTTGGGTTAAAATAAGAGAATGCATGAAATTATATGACTTAGACATTTCACGCTAAAGTATTTCAGAGATTTCAGTATCATGAATACCAACATAGGCTTTATTTTAATGACATTTTTCTCAAAACTGAAAAATTCTGATTTTAAAGTTTTAAAGTTTGATCTCAAGGTCACAATCCGAATATCATAGAAACATTCAAATATACCAACCTGTAAGAAGCACATGGTATTTTCAAGCAAAGTTCAAATCAAACTTTCTTGCCACTACCTATCTACAAAGTTAGGTAGTGCCTGGAGCACTGTAATAAAGGGATACAAGTTTTTAGGTAGAAGAGGTTGGCAATATGAGTAGCAGAAGCGACTCTTTCTATAGCAGCCCGTCGGGAATGCACAGACCTCTGCTTTGGATTGGGTCAGGAGTCAGTCCAGAGCTTGTGGATCAAGACTAACATGCAAACCAACAATGGTGTCACTGTAGTGTGTATTTCCCCAGGCCACCTGATGAGGCAGAAGTAGATGAGGTTTTCTTCAAACAGCTGGAGGAAACCTCATGTTCACAAGCTGTGGTTCTCTGGGGGCTTTAGCCACCCTAACATCTGCTGGAAGAACAGTTAAGCAGGGCTTAGGCAACCTGACAGATTTCTTTAGTGCATGATGGCAACCTTCTGGCACAGGTAACTGAGAAGCCAACAAAGGAAAGGTGCTCTGCTGGACCTGATACTTAATAAAGAAGGACAAACTGGTGGGGGAGGTAAAAGACAGAGGCAGCCTTGGCTCCAGTGACCATGACATGGTGGGGGATCAAGATCCTAAGTGGAAATAATAGGGCCAAAGCCTAGGTTTCAGCCCTGTGTTTCAGGAAAGCAGACTTCAAAGATCTGCTTTGCAGAATCATTTGAGATACCTTGTAAAGAAGAGACGTGCAGCAGAGTCAGCTGATAATCAAGGATCACCTTCTCTGAGATCAAGAAGGGCCCATCCTAACAAGTAAGAAACCAAGCAAATGCAGCAAGAGGCCTGTAGGGATGAGCAAGAGCTACTAATCTAACTCTAACACAAAAAGACAGAGTACAAGAAATAGAAGAGGCAGTTGACCCAGGACTATAGAACTGCTGTTTAATCTTTCAGAAATGAGGTTATGAAGGCCATGGCCAACCTGGAGCTGAATATGGCACAGTCTGTGAAGAGTAACAAGAATGGTTTCTACAAGTATAAAAATGTCAAAAGAAAAACTAGGGAAATTTGACCCACTGGTAAATGGGTCAAAGGAGATGATGGTTCAGAAAAGACTCAGAATGACTCTGAGGAGGCCAAGATACTCAATACCTTCAAAAACATGTTCATAGAAGTATTAAAGTTACATTAGCCATGTCTCTCAGCTACTTAGAACTTTACACAACTTTGGGGGGCTACATTAGAACAATACAGAGCCATTCAAATTATCATAGTGGCTTTTTTACGAACCTTGTGTTTATAAGCTATTTCTTTACTGCCTTACACATGGCCACTGAAAACTTCACAGTCCTTTCAAAACATTATGCAAAGAAAGATAGGAAATCTTTTGCCATCTCAGAATTGGGCAAAGTGAGAAATGCAGAAATCAAAATCACTGAAGTCAAAAACCCGTGGGCATTTCTCTGTCTTGTAGAAATATCTTGTTTGCAAGAGGGAGAGGTTTTTTCGATGGTTATATGCACTTGTGCGCATCAATCAAAAGTTCATCTCCACAGAAACTAGCTTAAGCATTTGGAGAAATGCAACATTTTTTTTTGTACCATAGGCAGTGGATAAATATATGATGGAAAAATTTATGACAGAAATAGATGTATGGAGGTATATTACATGGAAATTACAATTTGCCTGTAATAATAAAAATTCAATCATATCTAAAGAGCTTATATGTATAGATAATATCCTGAGAAAAACTGGAACATTTTCCTATTGATACACAACAGGGAAGAAAACTATGCATGAGATGATCTCTCTTTCATGGCAGCTCCATAGATATTGGAATTAAAAATCAGTAAATAAGCCTTTTAATTTGAGCTCATTCATTTGAATAAGGCTTAGGGCAGACCTTTTCAGACTGCTGCTCACTTACAGAAAAATATGGAATATTTTAGGGGTATTTAGGTTATCATTTATAGCAATTTTTAATGTAGTATTAAGTCACAAGCATAACACCTACTTACTAACATAAATGGAAAAATAATGGCAACATCATAGGTCTGTGCCTTTGCAGAGCAGGGTTCATGAAGTATGTATTTCTAAGTTTTAATTAAATATGCAAGTCTTCCAGAGGAAGAAAATCTCGTTTTCTTTGTTCATTAACAACCAGATGCAGGCTTAGCAGACCAGTAGATGTATTTTCTTGAGAGGGAAATTAAGAGTGATTACTGAAAATGTAAAAGACACTAATTTTATCCTGAATGTTATACAGCTAACTAGTGATTTTAATGAGCATCAAATTCAAATTTTTACCTTCCCCAGACATTGATAGCCAATTCATTGGTCCCACTGGCTTGCACTATTATTGCCCATTGTAACTGCATACAGAACTGTGCTTACAGGGAGAAAAACAGTTACTTAGGAAGTCAGAAGTTATTCTGCTTGTTCTGCAAATTGCAGAAGCAAGCCTGAAATGAACTCTTTGCAACAGATAACTTGCATAGAGAGTGTTGTAATGGGGAGCATTTTACACTGAGTCCCTTCGCAATTCCCATCCATGGCAATTTTACGATATAAAAACCATAAAAATGTTTACTCCAAAATTCCAGAGCTCTGCTGCTTTAGAAAGATTTACACAACTAAATCAACTGCCTGTAGTTAAACCAGACACAGAAAAGATTAAATCATCTCTTTTTCTGTACAAAAGCTTAGAATAAATCAGTGATTCCTATGTGAAAAGACATATAAACAGCACATATACAATGGCAGTATAAATTATCCTTGCCTCAGGGAAGAAAAGCCATTGAAGCCTGAAAGCCTGGGATGCATTGTCAATTGTGGATGATTATCTTCACTAAGGCCTGCATGCTAACTGCTGTGCCATCTTTTTCCCAAAAGCTTCGGCCTTTATCTAATGTGCACCTTACTTATGGAGACATATGATATAAAACAAGATATATAAGAAAAAAAGGAGGCCCACTGCACAATCACCTCTGGCATTCATGGGAAAGTCATGGACTTTTTGGCTCATGGGCAAGTTCCTCTTATGCCTACAGCTATTATGCTTTTGCTTCCTTAGCACGCTGTCACTCAAATTCGGTATTGCTTTGTTTATTGGAGAGCCACAACAGCTGAAAGATTGAGGATGGTGGTGATGACAGGATTCTGGATGGTTCCCCAAAACAAAGCTGATTTTCTTTTCTCATTTTGTCCAACATGTTTGGATTTGAGATATGAAACAGCAATTCCAAATTTCAAGAAATAACATTTTTTTTCCTTTTGAACACTAAAGTATTCAGGGTACATACTATGCCCATTGCCTGTGTAGTGTCTTTCTTTTTTATATGCTCTAAATTTTTTAGGATAACTACTGTGCTGTATTCTGCATTGGCATATTGTTAAGCAAAACTGAGTGCTAGCTGGATACAGTCATAATTTAGAAGAAAGAAAAAAAAATTTGCATATGATAATAAAAATGATATATCAATATTAATTATGCTAACTGAAGGCAGAATATTTAACACTTAGTGAGTTTATCTCATTATGTCTGTTTACGGACGCCAACATTTCAAAACAAACAAAAAATATTACAGGCTAATCAAGAAAGAATGTAGTGACATTAACTAATCAAACAACATGCAGCTAGTTCGAGTACAATGTCCAGTAATTAGAACTTGAAATTACAGCTCACAATATTTGTTAATATAGATGTACTATTTCACATATATGGAGGCATATATATATATATGTGATCAGCTTCTTCGTGGCAAGATTTCATTATTTATTTTTACTCTTGTGATATATTTACAGATGTAATGCACTGTATTTGAGAGGTCTCACTCCATTAAATATGAATACCAGCAATTTAAAAAAAAAATGAATTATATTTTTTAATATATCTTCCTTGTTCATATATATTGCTATGTGTACTTACATGGTTACACTTTAGCTCAAAAAACATCCTTGGCATCACATGTTTTCCACAAATTAATAAGTATTTATTATCCTACTAATAGCACTCACTAAACATACTCAGCTATCTACACAATGTTCAGCATTTTTGTCCTAATAACTTAAATCTTAATCATTCACACCCCAATTAGGATTAAGGCAGAGTTACCAGGGAACTTTTTATCTTTTATTTTTTTTTTAATTTTAGCAACTTCTTTGCATGTGCATATGCATAACTGTCTGACTCTCCTGAGTCAAGCTCAAATATCATTCCATAATTCATAACTGTCAGCTTTTTTCATCTGACCTACAAAAACAAGACACGTCCATTTTTAAAAAGTGACCCTTGCCTGTCTTCTTTTTTGTGACCACAAGACTCATCCACTCCATGTTTTTAGACTGTGATTCTGAGTTTGTATTCCCCCATCATCATCTACCACTAAGTTCATCTTAGGTCCAACAGGCCACAGGAAACTTTTGTATTCATTCAAATAAACAGATTACCTTTCAATATTGGTCCCAGTTGCAGGGAACCTTGGAGCACCAGAGAACTTGTGAAGCTCCCCTTTTGTTCAGCCTGAATGTTTTACATCTAGGCTGTAATTAAGGAGAGAGAGCCCAGCAACACAGGACGAGCAGAGAATAGGACAGTATTTCTGATACCGCATGTTAAGTGACTTGATGGAGAGGAAAATGGCATACAGTGCCTATACACTGCTATGACACCCTTCCACTTCAATAAATACGTGCTGTTTAATTATGCCTGTGCATACTGACAGATCAAATCTGTGCAGAAATTCAATCACATCACTTTTAGTGAATGAATCCAGGCTCAATTCTAGAAGGACAAATGAATCAAACCAGTTGCAGTGATAATTTTTGTTACCATAAAACTGTGTGTCATTGAGTGTAACCTAACCAGAAATACCATGAACATAAATAAGACTTAACTACCAAAGCACAGTTCTAACTGACCAGACTAGTCTAGTTTCAGCTGGCTGACTTGAAGACATAGATGAAACCTGATCTCTCTCGTCTTTGGTCACTAAGCTACATAGCATCACTTCCTCTTCTTGATCAGATAATCAAATGTATTATAAAAAAGGAAAGAAACAAATAGAAATTATAATAAACTTCTGAAATTAAGGTACTGACAAATCACCTCTGGGAAAATTCAAGATTCAACTGTTAGTTTGATATAAGACTACAGTACTTGAACACAGGTTAGTTAATGCATTTATTTAAGAAAATGAGTGACTCTTTTCTTGAAAACAAGGTTAAATGAAACCATCTTTCTTGAAACTGCAAAATCATTGTAAAACATTCAGAGGGCAGGTGATGAGTGAAGTGGAGTTGGTACTAGATGGTCCTTAAAGGTCCCTTCCAACCCAAACCATTCTGTGATTCTACCATTCTATGAAAATCAGAAGGATTGCGGATGTACAATGTAACATTATTTTTCAGTGTTAACCTTCTCTAGACTAATCCTTTAAGAGGTATGCTTAGAAATGACAGCTAACCAGTTATAGGTATTACCACAGGTGATTTATCAAAAATACAGCTGCCAGGTCATTTTCTTGATTTTAAAGTAACTCTCAGTGGAAGAAGATTGGAAAAGACACTTTGTGTCAGCTGACTAATCTATAACAGAAACACTTGTTACATTTCAGAGAAAAAAAAAAAAAAAAAATGAGAGAGAAAATAAAACAACAGGCGTCAAATATCAGAAAGCACCAAAAGCACGATTACCTTGAACAATTTTAAAAAAAAAAAATCCACTAAGGAACCTCTGAGGACTATAAAAGATATATTTTACATATTTTACAATAAGACTACACAAAAAAAGCACAAGGATGAATTAAACAAAGAGGGAGAATCTGTTTAAGTGAGTAGCTATGAGAGCTGGGGTGGATATGCTCATCATGGCCCTACCAAGTTGCAATACACTGCTAAAAAAATGTTTGATTGAATGCGAGACTCAGTAACGTCTCATAATGTTCGTAAGCTTTAGTGGCCATAACCTAGTACTTAGCAAAATTTAAGAAAATGCTGTGCAGGCAGATGGTGAATATATGCCTAAAGTCTATCCCAAAGCTGCAAACACAACCATCTGCTTCTGCAATGATCGGGGCTTTGCTCAGTGCCACTGTTCAGACCTAGGGATCAAATTTGCACAACATAGCAGTTTGACACATAGTACTCACTTATGGGAGGCGTTTTGTTTTGTTTTGTTTTGTTTTTTCCTTTATGCAGATCAGGCTGATTTACTAACTGGCGACTTGATGGCAGTGGAAAATACTATAACGCAGCTCAGGAGTTACACATAGGGTAAAAATCTCCCTGTTCCTCCAGTTTGAGGTCATTTATGTGCCAAGCTGATGTCTCAAATTAGCATTTTCTTAAGAAAGAATTTTCAACATATAATTCTGAAAAGAAGTTTAAAGAAATATAAAAGACCAGTAACCTGGTCTAGTGAAAGATGTCAAGGCCCATGGCAGTGGAGTTGGAAAACTAGGTGATCTTTAAGGTCCCTTCCAACCAAACCGTTCTGTGATGCTATGGTATACAGTTAATGTGTCCTTACTTCAACATGTAGAAATTTATAATGCAAAACACTGTGTCGCAGACCTACATATTCAGTAAAGTTTAGTTTATATAGTGTTTTGTGTATCTGTTTGTATTTTTATTTTCCTAACAGTTTCTCTTCTTCTTGGTGCTGTTGTTACACTGGTGCCTATTGGTAAAGAACGGATTAAGGGACAATACAAGACAATCCTAGATTCTGCTTGGTTTTGGTAATCATCTAAAGACTGACACCCACCACAAATTGCAGGTTGAGCAGGTCAGGCTGAACAACTTCCAGTGCTGGAACAGGATGCCCGGAAAAGGTGGTGGGATCTTCATTTCTGAAGGTTTTCAAGATTGGGCTACACAAAGCAAGGTCTGGCCCACTCTAGGACTGGAAACAACTTCCTCTGAAGAGACTGCACATGAGTTCCCATTTCATCATCTCTGATGTAATTAGGTCCAGGACCAATAAATCTATGGTGTTAGGCTAGCATTCTGTGATTCCAAACTGGGAATTTTCAGGTACCGAAAGATACTTGTGACTGTTCAGGAGTCCAAGAAATCTTAAACCTTTCACATCTTGCTGTGTGTTCATGTATGAGGCAGGCCAATGCCATGTGAGATCCAACTGACTTGCTAGGGCATATACAGATTGAGTCCACTGACTGTGGGTGCTTAGTCCAGAGATTATGGTTCCCAGTACTAGGGGTTGTGACACTTGGAGGTATATGGAGAAAAAATTACATAAAATATTCAATTTAGTTATTTCAAGAGTGAATATAATCTCAAATTTGACCACATACCTCAATTAGAAGGATTCAAGTTGCATCCCTACCAAAAAATGGAAGCCAACAGCTGTTCTCATTAGCTTTTATTCACTTTGGTAAGTTTGTTGCATTTTGGATTGGGACATAAATAATATGTTCCAAAGACGCTAATAAGGTATATTCCAACACTAGTTCATTTTATAGAAAACTTAAATAAACAAGGCTCATGGATTCCAGTAATGCATATTTTCTCTCAAGCATGTGTTCAGAACATATAATTAAACAACCCTAAGAAATCGATACATAAATGGACATCTGTATGTGTGATAGGTAGAACCTTGCCATACCAAAATGCGCTCTTTATTTGCATTTATAAAGCTATTCACATCCATAATTATGTAAGGTGAGATTAAAACAAGATCTAAATAATCAATTTTCCCTAGTAATTTGTAATCAAAGGAAATATGGTTACTATGAAAGTTACAGTTTGCACAAGCAGGGAAATTTTGTCATTATAAAAGAATATCTTTGTGGTGTGCTGAAAAAAAAAAAGTAAGTATATTTTCAAAAAGAATAATAAATACCCTCCAAGGGGGCAATTGGTATCTTTTTCTGTGCCTTTTCACTTTCATGATGAAACTGCCATATTTTCAGTTTCATAAAATCATAGAATAGTTAGAGTTGGAAAGGACCTTAAGCTCATCTAGTTCCACCCCAGCTGTTTCAATGCACACACTAAACCATGTCACCCAAGACTCCATCCAACCTGGCCTTGAACACTGCCAGGGATGAAGCATTCGTAGCTTCCTTGAACAGCCGGTTCCGGTGCATCACTATCCTCACAGTAAAGAGCTTCTTCCTCAGATCTAACCTAAACTTCCCCTCTTTTGTTTTAAAACTGTTAGTCCTTGTTCTACCACTGCAGTCTGCAATGAGACTCTCTCCAGCATTCTTGTAGGTGCCCTTCAGATACTACAAGGCTGCTCTGAGGTCTCCGATCAGCCTTCTCTTCTCCAGATTGAACAACCCCAACTTTCTCAGCCTGTCTTCATATGGGAGGTGCTCCAGCTCCCTTATCATCCTCGTGGCCCTCCTCTGAACTTGCTGAAAGAGAAAAAGGGATATGATTATCAACACGTTAAGTAAAATAAAAAAAAACATAACCAGCCGCAACACATGCCGTATCTCCAGAAAAGGAACACAACAAAATAATTCTTAGAAGTTAAAATCGAAGAACAGACTGTGACTCCTGTAAAGTGCAGTCAGATAGCGCCTTGAAAACTGCAATCTTAATTTTTAATAAAAGGAAGATGTAAACCAGCAATTATCCAATGAAAACCTGAAATATATCAACTTATGTTTCACTCATTCAGACATATGTGAAATGATGGCTTGATGCTTGATGCTTACTATGCCAGTGAAACAAACATGACAGTGTTTTATAGTAAAATTTCTCCATTAAGATTGTGCAACACCTGTCACAGATTGTCTAAAGAATGAAATTTTTAGATGATACCTTAAAAAGTTCAGAGAGGAAGTTAGCTCAGGGTCAGCCAGCCAAAGCAGTGAAGGCAGGCTCACATTCACGCAAAAACTACTTAAAACTTAGCATGCAAATTGCAAGTAATGTTGCTGGAGCATATAACAAAACCAGTTTTGGAGCTCCTGGATTTACATGTGGAATGAAAAAAAATAATTTATGGTATAGTAAGAAGGACAATGAGGTGGACAATTTATGATAAACCAAACAACAGTCCAGGCTTGCTCAGCTCATAGGATATGGCCATTCTCCAGCCTTTAAATTACGTCCCTGGGACTTTAAATTCCCTAAAAGATGAGTATATCTAGCTAGCTTAGAAAAAAATGCTGTTGAATACCATTATGCTTGTCATAAAGCACATGGAGTCCTTTAAATGCATATTCAGTGTTGCAGATGGTGCTGCTAATTTTTGCTATTGACTCCAAGTCAGGGCAGGAGGTGTTACTGCCCTACTGCCCTCCTATTAAAAAAAAAAAATGGGGTTGGTTGCTTTCCTGATTACATCTTTTTTTTAGGTTTTTGTCTAAACTATGAATAAAGGACTTTGTGAATGAAAAAAAATCCATGAAAAATGCAAGTGAAGAGCTAGAATGTCTATGTGTATTTCATTTAAAACGAGTGGTGTTTATGTGATACATTTTGTTATGCTTTTCAAGCTTGTTTCATTTAAATGGTTTTAGCATCTCCCGGCATCTCCTCATGCATACATCTGAATTTTGGTGATGTGAAGGAAGGATACCTAATCATCATTTGACTTCTAAACAAGGAACTGAAGTTTTTGCAAAACTGTAGCTGCTTCTTGCACTCCCAAGAAGCTTTTCATATAGACAGCACCATACTTCGTGCTGGGCGACTGCAGTACCTTAGATTATAGACAGAGATCACATCAGCTACTGAAATTTACCTGTCTTTTATGGAAAATGCAAAATCTGCTTAGCATGTCACAATAAAGCAAATGGGTTAGACAGCTAATGCAGATTGAGAAGGTCTGAATAAAATAAAGGTGTCTGTCTCCACTCCTGCACAAACTGTAATGAGAAGAAAACTGACTTTTATATGAGGCAATCTCTTCTGGAAGACAAAAATTCCTCAGACAGCTTCATTTTCCAGTGACACTCTCTTCAGACTTCTGCAGGAGGAACTGCTTGCTGCTGAGCAGAACTACTCTTTCGTCTCTGTGGTGTTCCAGAAAACACTGTATTTGCAAGGAGCTCTTCATCCTCCACTGCTACAAGTTCCCCAGAACTTTGTGCAGGCACCAGTTACTCAACACAGTTACACAACTCTGTGCATTTCTGAGAAACTGAGGTGGCAACCACATCATCATATGAACTGCCTTACCTTTTGACTACATGATCTGCCAGTCAACATTAGAACACTGGTTGCCAAAAGTTTTATTTTAATTACATTTGAATCTGTTAAGAGCCATGATAACAGCAATGACTTGATTACTACACATACAAAAAAAAAAAAATTAAACAATATCTTCAAATGTTTCAGCTAAATTTAGCCGCAGAAGGTAACAAAGAGCAGAATCCAGTGACACTATAAACAAACTCTTATGCCACACACCACTGAAAGTTTCAGCTAATAGAGTTTTGCAGTTATTCACATTGAAATTATTTAAGCTCTGACAGAGCCAAGCTTAACATAAGGAAAAGAAAATTTGTTGACCTTCTAAAGAGAACTGTGATGTTTTTGGATAATCTTTGATCTGATACAAGCTGGCCATTGAATCAGGCTCCAAAAACATCACGAAGAGCCTCAAGCAGTAAAATATTACTTTCTTGACATGGAATTTTTCATCCAGATAAAGAATCCTTGTAGTTATGGAGTCAAATCAGGTCTTATTGTCATGCAATTTTTGATATAAAAGTGAAAAAACAAAGTCTGATGCAAAACTCCCTTTGGTTTAGTCATTTAGCTGTACATTTTAGGCAAAACCACATTTTTCTGCATGAAAGGAATGTACAGAGTGCCAGTCCTGAGTGCTCTGAGTAGCAATAGAGACGTAGTTGACAAGTATCATAAGAAACTAAGCTTAGAGTTCAAATGGTAAAACCAGACGGGAAGGGATAATCAAGAAGAGGAGGTATTCCCATCACATGACAGGGCTTTTCTAGAAATCAGAGAACAATATAGCCTGAAGAAAGTGAAATTTTGGACAGTGGGTGATGGACAGCCATTACAGTTAAACAAAGTTTAACCTAACTAATCAACACCACTGACTTCTTTAAGGATAACAGATAAACCACTACATTAAAATCTAATGGGTTAATCTGTCCCATTAATAATGCCCAAAAGGAAAACACTTTTCATCTCATGCACATCTTACAGATGGGTTTCTTCTGTTTTAAAAGTTTCTTTGAAAGCAAGTCATTACTCTTGATTTTTGTAGAGCTGCCATAATGATTTCAAACAGTTAAGGGAGGAGTAGCCCTTTCCAGGAGGAGTCAGTCATCAGGGAGAAGCCTGGAAGAAGGACAAGGCTGCAGCTGTTTCCTGCTCCCACAAGGTCAAGCCTGTCTGCTTGATCCTATGGCTGAGCCTCTTCTGGACCAATTGGAAATCCCAAAAATCCCTGCTGACGTGAGTCTGCAATTCTGATGTTGTGCGACTGCCTGTTTTCCTGAGGTTAAATTCCCTACAGATTACAGTCTTCTTGGAGATTATCCTTCCTATTTTTAAATAGACAGTTCTGTGGAGGATTGAAGCCATTCTCCAACAATGATGCATTTTTGGTTGACTGGTATTAATCTGTTTGAGAAACCTACTTTTATTACAGATGGTCTCTGTCTCCACAACTTTGAAGGGTAGTCAAAAAATCCTGGGGTTTTTCTTACATCTAACAGAAATTAAGAAGAAGGCCATTTCTACAAACGCACAAAGAAATTTGAATACTGAGGCTCTACCCTACTCGCTCTGCCCTAGATGCTGCTGCCCTAAATCAGAGCTTTTGAAATAACTGGGAACCATTGGAGCCGCTCAGTTACTAGTCCTAATGCACATTTAATGCCTTCTTTCCACAGTGATCCTTGATAACCTTAACTGAGTTCTGGTATTACCATCATCTAAAGGTTGAGTAAAGCAGACAGTGTAGCTTTACAAATTATTATCAAAAAAACATGACACATAGGCTAATATTATAACCTATCTATTGACTGTATAGTCATATCTATCTGCACAGTCATGAATTCTAGACAAAACTTGTTACACTAAACTATGAATTTTCAAGTGACATGGGATAAAACTTAGATGCTTTACTTTACATATTTTTCATGAATCTCTGAACAACAGAGCAGTGATGTTGTCCATACCTTGTGATCCCTCCTGGCTGAAATGAGACAATGTGTTTCCACTTCTACAATAAATATAACTATAATTTTCATGTAGCCTAGTGTCATAAATGCAGCTCACTTAATTTTGCTCTTTCTTCCTAGAAGGACGCATAAACAGACCCACAATGACATCTCCACAACATACATGTTTTCCTGATTTTAAAGCGGAGGCTTAAAGGAGTGAAGAAAACATTTTTCCTGTTTTGTTTTGCCCATCAATTTTACTAAGGCAATATACTTTAATTCATTCTGATAGATATTTGTCATCTTCTGTCTGTTCCTTTGGTTGATCTGTAACTTCTCAAGATGCTGTTTCTGTGTTCACTGATGCATACTGGGTTGGACTTAGCTTCACGCACTTCTTTGGCCATTAATGGTTTTTGGGAACATACTTGTATGCTTTTGGGGTCCTATTCTGCTTTTTACTGGTTTGCCCTTGGTTTGTAGTGTCAGTGGTTATGAAATTAATTTGGCTTACTGTCCTGGGTTCAGCAGTAGCAGTCATTTTTTCCCCTTCTTATTAGCTGGGGCAGTGCTGTGGTTTTGACTTTCAGCCTGGGAACTGCTCTGCTAACACTGATGTTTTTAGTTGCTGCTTAGTAATGTTTAGTCTGACCAAGGATCTTCTGAGCCTTATGCTCTGCCAGGGAGGAGGGGAAGCCAGGAGGAAGCAGAGACAGGACACCTGACCCAAACTGACCAAAGAGGTATT
>WYDI02014501.1:0-18450 GCA_009867235.2 Psittacus erithacus
TCAAGGCCAGGCTGGACACAGGGGCTTGGAGCAAGCTGCTCTAGTGGAAGGTGTCCCTGCCTGTGGCAGGGGCTGGAGCTGGATGCGCTTTGAGGTCCCTTCCATCACAAACCAGTCTGGGGTTCTATGATTTCCCAACAGGCTGCCATTGAAAAACCAAACCCAGACCCATAGTGTTCACACAGCACTGCTGCCAGCGTAACAAAACCTGAAGAGAAACCCCTATAATCCAAGTAACTTAGCAAAAGCAGCAAGGCTGCAGTGCACTGTCCATTCATAACCACAAGCCAAAGTATGCCATGCACTCAGGACAAGGTTATACTCAGAGAGCTGCCTCTAAGGACACTCTTCTACTTTTATCAGTTCCCTTACAGACACAGAAAAGAAAGCTCCAAAAGCCTTGAAACCTCTGTGGAAATGGTGAACTTACTCTGGAGCAAGCCCGTCACTGTTTGCAAGCCAGGCATGCAGTTTATCAGATTTCCAGTCCTACAATGTACCTTTTAGACCGACAATAAAACTCAATCAATGCTTTCTCATCGAGGCTGCAAGGGCTGCTCATTTGCATCCAGCAGCACAACGATGGAGACAGATAACGGAACAGAGGATTGTTTCTCTCCGGGAGCTTCTTGTCACTTCTTTTCCCTTCCCCTCAATTTTGTGTGTGTTGCAGGAACACATCAGACTAAAAATAAAGGCTTGGGATGCTTTGCAGGAGGACTTGAAATCAGATCCCGGAGGCTGCAGTTGTGAGGTTTATCACAGGACTGAGAGAACTCCTCGAGGCTGGTGGCATCAGAGCACGATAGCAGGACATGCTGCCTAATACTGAAACTCAGGGGTATTTATAGCCACCAGCACCCTTCGCTGTGTCACTACTCCATATTATCAGCCACGGTTCTGAATCACTTTGTACTGCACTTCCTGGTCTAAGTGAAACATGAAGAGCTTGTCTAAATACCAGAAAGTTGGAGAGCCGAACAACATGGAATGGAATGGAACAGAACAGAAGGGAACAGAATTGGATCAAGTAGAATAATTAGAAATAGGATAATTAGAAATGGGATTAGAATACACCATTTCAGTTGGAAGGAACCTACAAACGATCATCTAGTCCAACTGCCTGACCCCCATAGGGCTGACCAAAAGCTCAAGCCTTATTAAGGACATTGACCAAATGCCCCTTAAACACTAGCAGGCTTGGGGCATTGACCACCTCTCTATAAGCCTCTGCCTGTGTTTGGCCACCCTCTCAGGAAAGAAATGCTTCCTAATGGCCAGTCTTAACCATTCCCACATGTACCTTCACTGGATCCCAGGGAGAAGAGCATCTCCCTGGCAACATCCCCTCCTCAGGAAGCTGCAGAGAGCCATGAGGTTATCTCTCAGCCCCTTTTTCTCCTAACTGTGCAAACACGAGGGCCTCAGCCACTCCTCAGAGGCCATGCCTTCCATTGTTTCTAAGGTGGTCAGGTACTGAGGCAGGCTGTTATGATGGTAGGAGGAGCAGAAAGCATGACTGAAGTGTTTCTCTTATAAACATGCTGAATCACCAGCAAGCTCGCAGCTCTCATTAGCTTCTTGATTGAGTTGGACCTATTAGAGGGACAGCAAGACTGCTCATCATGCTAATGCCAGGGTGTTTCCAGAAGCCCTGGAGAAACCAGGCAGAGCTGGGAAGTGCAGATGCCCACAGGACTTCAGGGTCTATCCAAAAAAGAGGCCAAAGGAACCAAAGGCTCTTTTCCTTTCCTTACATCTTCCAAGGCAGCCACTGATGGAAAGCTCCCATTGAGCTGCTATCAACCTGCTCTCCCTGCAGGAAGAAATTTGCCAAAACAGGCATTATTCAAGGAAATTAAGCATTCCAGGTAACTGAGTCACGAGGCTCAGCAACAAGGAATAGGAGGGCCATTAATCTAAGTATATAGCCCTGTACGTGGCACAGGCTGCTTAACCCCAAGACATGGGAGCTGCGGCACGCTGTTGAACCAGTGCATGGAATGGGGACCCCACAGGTTTTGTCCCTGTAATTAGTCCTTTCCTTGCGTTCATTTTGCTTTTTCCACAGTAATGACTCTCTAGTTGCACATGTCAAACACGACTCTGCAGCAGCACGGCATATTTAAGCGGTGACACATGTCCAAGCTTAAGGAAAGCTTGTTGTTAATTAGAAACTTAATAAACTCAATTTATGATACATGCAGGCTGACAAGTCAAAGGGACGATGGCCACGTTTTACCCTGCAGTGACTAGCACATTAAATATCACGCCTGGACACCATAAGGGCTTGCATCGTTCCATCTTTTCCCTCTTACTTGCTTTGAGAGCTGAAGATAATGCATGGCACTACCCTGAAGATCCCCTGCCTGACCCAAGCAGGTGTTGCCCATCCCTAGAAGGGAGCCACATACCTGGGGACTGACGTTAGGTATGTCAGGACTTTCGATACGATCTGCTCCGGCACCTCGTTGAAGCGAGCGTTGTCAGGGAGGGTGATAATCCAAGCCTTGTCCTTCCCTCGGCCCCCTGGAATAAGGACAAGGATGCTTCCCTGGGTTGCTTTTGAGGAGGGCCAGCAGCAAAGCCCAGGAACACAGGTTAGGTCAGAAAACACTGCCATCATTACAGAATCCTACTTTGATTTCAAGCACAACACACATGCAGATGTGCTAGAAAGGAACTTATTAGGTACCAGGTATTTCCTTCATTTACTGAGTGTACTTTACATGGGACAGCAAAAGAAGTCAGAAATACAAGGACAAATCTAGAACCTACAGAAAACCATTTCAACGCAAAGCCCTTGTTAATGTGTTGAGTGTTTGAAGGTAAGAGTATTTCACATGGCTTGAAACAGAAACCTAATATGCTCTTTCAAACTGCCTCAATGTTTTATTAACAACATTTCTAGTGGCACTGGAGGCTAAATGATGGATTATATCTCGTGTGGAGTATCATTTTGCCAAATAGCATGGAAGTTTGTCTGGGATATTTAATTACCACAGAGAAGTTCACTGTACTCACCAGAGAGAAAAGCAAACTCCTTCATCAAATCATCGCTGATGTCCTTTGCACAGATGGGTATTGTGGTTTCTGGGTGGAGGGTAAAGCAAAAGCAGCAGTCAGAAAGGAAGTAAAACTCCAAATGTTTATCAATGGGCTCGCCCAAAAGTGGGACTTGAACCCAGTGCAGCCTCCCTAAATTGTACATGAAATCTCATAACAAAGGACATAAGGATTGCCTAGAAACCACTGATGCTAATGACTCCAACAGGGCAAATGCCATAAATCATCAGTAAATGTATTCTAGCAAATGTACTAAAGGAGTCTGGGTGCTCAACAGAGTATATCCAATGTGAATTGTTATATTTTGGAATTACTAACTTTACTCCCTATTCTGCACACTCCCCCAGTGCTCCCTAACCTTGGCAGTGCAATGGACTGAGGTTTCTGCTGGCATCAGCAGCATCCAAGGCTGCCACGCTGGGAACAAGGCTGGGTTTTCACACTGTTATAGTCTTTAATTTTGAGCAAATGAGCTTCTGAAATCATGGTTCCATCTGCACTGGAAGGGCTGCGCTGGCTTTGGGTTATTAGATTTCTTTTTAATTAAATAATGGGAGAGGCTGGTTCCATGCCACATTTAGCACACTGACCATGTCAGCAGCAATGAAAGCTTACACATTATTTTACCTGGGAGAAGGAAACACAAACCAGATTGAACACAAGGGATGCTTAGAGCTGGTCCACATTTATCTATAAATGGAATGATAGCTTAAAATGAAACAACCCTGTTCCTGCAAACAAAGGTTTCCAAGCGCATCTATACAGATTAGAGTCATTGTGCTCTCCAATAATCATATTTTAAACACTAATTACTGCACAAAGTAGGTCCTAGGGAGTAATCTTCTGGCTGTTTCAAATGACAAGGGCTGCATACTTCAGCACACTCCAGCGGAATCAGTATTTATTCTATTTCACCGTTTCCAAAGGCTTTCTGCTCACTTCAGCTTTACCTAAGCATTTTTCAGGCCCTTGGTGTGCTGCATGGAGCAGCAGCACCCAGCGGTGCATGAGGTGATGTGGACCCTGCTCCCCCATCCCCACTTGCCATGAGCTCCTCTCTGCTCTTCCAGGCACACAGTTTTCCCTCTTATAGATAAAAACGTGATTTCTGTTTGCTAAGGATCAATTGGCATCTACAGAAACATTCTTCATTTTAACAAGGCGCAGAATGGGTCTTGCTAAGAAAGAAGTTTGTCTTGCAAAGCTATTTCAAACATTCTCATTCAACTGCTTCACCTAACTCGAGGACAAGCTGCAGCAACAGATTTCTCCTCTACCAGTAGATTTCTTTCTCCAGGTCAATAGTTTCACACTGATAAAAACGCATATTTAATAACTTCAGGTGCTCCAACACATGAAGCAGATGATATTAAACACAATGGGCTTTGAAAATATAAGACCAAAGACACAGCGATGCTTATTTGCCTCAGAACAGCGTGGGGTTGTTCAGCAGCCTGTCTGCCTTTGTAGTTGAGGTGAAGTCAGCTCACCTCCCCTACCCATGGCTTGGCCATGCACTAGAACACCCCTGTGTGACTCAAGTGCTCACCGATAAAAGCAATCACGGCTACAGGTGTACAAGTAAATGAGGCTTTTGTTTCTGGTTCTGCAGTGATATGGGAGGGATGTGCTGGTTTATTGAGAGCTGTCAAGGAAACAGGCTGGGAAAGCATTAAAACAAGCTGGAGACAAGTATGGTTGGGGACAAAAAAGCACTTTTCCACAAACATTTTCAAACCTTGCTTTATAGAAAAGAATAGAATCCCAAAACTGAGTGTTTTAACCCCAGAGTGCAGAGCTTATTCTCTCACATCTCACCTACAATTTGTCATAGAATGGTTTGGGTTGGAAGGGACCTTAAAGCTCATCCAGCCCCAATCCCCTGCCACAAGCAAGGACACCTTCCACTAGAGCAGGGTGCTCCAAGCTCCAGCCTGCTTCCCAAGGGATGACATTTCTGGAAAAGGGCACTCAGGCCTTTCAGAAAATCAGCCCTTTCCGAGCAGTCCCAAAATAACTCATTTGAGGAAAAACTAGGTGGGAGTACTTCCTGAGTGAAGACTCAGGGAGCATTTCCCTTACAAACCCTTCCCATCTCCTGCAGCGCAGGAGAATCCAACAAATGACAGAGGAGCAGGGTAACTGCCCTTTGGTAAGGTCAAGGCACAACAACAGGCTGATTGTGGTCCTGTTAGAGCTGCTCAATGGCCATCAAACCCAACCTCTTAGGCAAATGTTAGGGAAAATCAAGTGTTGGCACCAGATTCACAAGCGTGTTGCTGTGCCTGAGGCACATCAGTGGGATGCTGCTATAAATCCTCTACAGAAGCATGTCCCTTGTCCTCAAATATGAATCTCTGGAAAAAGAGCAGTGAAAAACAGTGGGGCACAGATAAAAACAAGGCTTCAGCTGATGTGCATTAGCAAACTGGGGCGTTCATATTTGGAGGACCAAAGGGTACAGCCCACACTGGCTATGACCCATATAGCCTGCATCTCACTTGGCACAAGGCAGAGGAAGTCCAGGTTTCATGCAAGTCCACTCATTCCTCTTTAAAAGAGTCCATGTGATCATCACCTACTATAGACTAGAGCTGTGCTGTTATAAAATCAAGCCTGAACCCCTTATGTTACAGCATCCCAAACTGCACTGCTAACCCCATACAGCTGGTATGACCTCAGGCTTTACGGTCTTACTAAAACCAAGCAGCATCTCAATGATAAACTGCTATAACAGTGTAGTAGCATCTTCTATATAGGCTCTAACCTGGGTATTTATAAAATGCTGCTGCAACTATTACATTCAGAGACTCCTCTACGGAGGAGATCGTTGCCATGACACAGAGTTTTGGAGGATGCATGAAGCCAAGCAGGGAAAAGACAAAGGGGAAATACAGAGCTCTGTACCCCATTGAGAAAAACTAATGTGGCTCAGCAGGGAACCTGCTAACTCAGTCCTGTCCTCACCATTTGGCTTACACAGCCTGTAATGCTTTGCTGGGTCCTCTTCATAGGACCACATATTGAGGCTGTTGCACAGATTGCAGCTGTGATGCTTATTGTCAGTGATCCTCCCTTTTGAGATGACTCAAGCACAGAGGAACTTCCACAAAGGACAGAGAGGGGACAGCTACAGTCTGAGTCTAAATCCCTCTCATAAACCTTAAACAAATGCTGAAGATCTTTGCTCTTTGGCAACTATTGTTTTCTTTCCCTTTCCAAACTTCACAGCCCCACAGCATCTGCAGACAGCAGCTGGGTCACACATCTGCCAAGCCGATGGAGAAGCGCTTTGCTCTTCAACAACACTGCCCAAATATTGTTGGCAGCTATAAAACCCGTTTAGAGATGGCTTTGTTGTGAATGAAGAATAGCAGCTCTTCAGAGGACGGCTGCTGCCGTAGTCTAGGAAACAAAACTGAAGTAAATCAAACGAAAAGGGTAAAGGATCACATTGAGCTTCTCCATGATCTGCTTGTTGTCGGCTGCTTGTCCATTCAGACACCTGCACCCAGCGAAGCAGCATTTATTTGGTGCCAAAGGAGCCGGCAGAGCAGCACAGTTATATCCTATTTCCACTTCTGGCAGTGACTTTCTGGGCTAACCATCAGCCAGTGTCTGCCTTAGGTTGTCCTCCTGTCCTTTGAGGCTAATGATGCCTGTAACATGGACCTACACAAACCAACAGCATTTACAGGAAGGTCTGGTGCTTGGGGGACCCCTGTGTGAGGCCAGCATCAGTGTGACCCTCCCAGAACAGCCCATGGAGAATAAGCAAGGCTGGGTGTGAGGATTAAGCCATCCGCATCTCATCTCCTTTATGCAGGAATGGGAAAGGAAATCCCTTAGAGAGAGTGCCCCAGCCATGAACCCAGTGCAATGCAGAGAGCAGCCCTTTCAGCTCCTCCTGCTGAAGCTGCTCCACTTGGCAAAATTAAACATTTATCGGGGCAAAGAAGAGAAACACAGTCTTGTCTGAGGAGGAAGACCAATGCACCACCCTGCAATGAGTCCCCCTAACTCAGCGTGCTTTGCTATACCCACACAAAGCACCCAGAGAGGCCCCGCAGCCCATCGCTGGGTGCACTCAATTTGGACAAGGGAAGAAGAAAGGGGGGACATTCAGAGGGACGGCGTTTGTCTTCCCAAGTCACTGCTATGTGTGCTCCTGTGGCTGAGCGCCTGCCTGCCCACGGGAGGAGATGAATGGATTCCTTGCTTTGCTTGCACACATCACTTCTGCTTTACCTATTAAACTGCCTTTATCCAACCCACGACTTTTCTCACTTCTACTCTTCCAGTTCTCTCCCCATCCCACCAGGAGGGCAGAAAGCAGCTTTGTGGGGCTCAGTTGTGTGCTGGGGTTAAACTCCAACCGCGTCCTAGGACAAGCGGCTGAGCCTCACCCTTCTTTCTCACTGAAGAATTCCCAAAGCCTTTGGACTCAACCCAGTCCATAAGGAACGTCCCCATTCTCCCTATCAGCACACCACATCCAGCAAGCAAGACAGAGGGAGTGATTAGAGCAGAAACACTGGGTTACGCTGCCTGCAAACTGCCAACCAGCAGTAACCAGCACGCTTGCAGGAGTAACACAGCGCTGAGACAAGTGACCAAGTGCCTGTCGCTTGGGAAGGGCAGGACAGGGCACAGCAGAGACCAGTGTTCAGCCCATACCTTCCCATGGATCACACCCCACCTGCATCATGTCCAAGCAGTGGCTTCTCTGATGAGTTCATACCCTGGAGGAGGATCCTCGTTTCCTCATCACCGCATCCACCCTCTCACATCTCCAAACCTGCCTCAGGATAGGACAGGACACTGTGTACAGCAGAGCAGTGTTTACACAGTCTTTGTGGGAAGCAGGGCCAGGAAGGGCCGAATCCTTAACAACAGAAATAACATTTTTATCTGTAAGAGGAACAAATGTGTGCATGGAAGAGCAGAGAGAGCCTATGGCCAGGCAGCGTGACGCTGGTGGAGATCCCGTGCTGCACTGCATGTTCATGACAAGAGGAGAATAGGACATTGTGCTCCCCAACAAGGCCTGCTGTATTCACTGAAAGCTTATCCTCAGGACCTGGACTGAGCAGAGAACTGACAGCCAAGTCCTGAGGCTGCTTCTTGGCTTTGACACTAAACTCTTTGGTAGCCGGGAGCAAACTGTGTCTCCTGCAGCTTCAGTTCCTCATTGTGAATGGGAACAGACACAAGCACCGACAGGATACGGTGCTACCACAGGGCAATGAGCATGTCCGATGCCAAAGGGCAGAAAAGACCCCAGCAGCCTCCATCCATCAGGCTGATGTGGTGTCCATGGGTTGAGCGAGAGCTAACATCAAAGGGAGGGTGTTAAAACCCCTGCTGACCCTAACATTGAATGGTGTAGGACCAACATGGACAGCTGGGAAAGAAAAGGTCTCCACAACCCACAGGACTGGTTTCTAGATGCACCAAAGAGCTGAAGGTCTCGGGATCAGCACTAAAGTCCATCAGCACAGACTTGGTGGCTTCCTCCCCATGGATCTGAGGCCAAGGGATCATTTTTCCCTACAGGTGAGTGTTCAGAGCATGCTGGCTTACAGAGACCAAGGTCCCACAACCAGGACTTCTAAAGATTCATAAGGCAGAAAAGCAAAGGGGCCCAATAGTAAGAGACATTTCTACTCAGTTCCATCACAGTCATCCAGGGCTGCAGACCACACAAGAGCCTAATGCTGCAATTGCACCTTTATAGCTGGGGTAACAGCTTGGCCACAGATGTAGACCTGTGGGGACCTTTTCACCCCCATGTGAGGAACAAAGCACATCCTGCATCCATCAAATTCCCTCCTCTCCACACCCAAGAAGTTCAGCTGCTGAAGAAACTTAGGGACTTGGTTGTTCAAAGTGCAAAAGCTGCTGAGGTCCTCCTCTGCATTTGCAATTGATCCCAGATACACTGCAGAAGCTATCTGTGTAACCATCAGCCATCTCTAAGAGCAGTGCTGAGCTGCACACACCTTCGTATGCACCAAAACCACCTTCAGCTGCTCACACATCCTGCCCTGACACACAAACACTCACTGGAGGTACCTGCTGCAAAGGCACTGATGCTTCCACGGACCAAACTCACCTTTAGCAATCTCAGTGCAAGAACAACAACTGCTGCTGCTGCACTAACCTGGCATGCTGCAGAGTGTGTAATTCCAGGTGGGGCAGCCATTCCCTGTGCCAAGCAAGCCACACAAAAGACCCATTAAAATATTTATGGCAGAAAGCTTCAATACCCTCGGACTGTTGCAAGCCCTTTGTGTCCCCTGCCCGTGGGGACAGCTTGTACCTTGCTGTGACTAGAGGCTGTATGGGAGCATCGCATCCCCCGAACCCTGGGCACTAGCTCATAACTACAGCCAGTCAACACCAGGTTTCATTTGGAGGAAAGGTCAGTAATTAGATTAGGCCTATAATGCCTATATTTCTGGAAGACATGATGTATTGATCCTGAGGAAGATGATGGGGCTTCTCAGCCAGTTCTGTCAATAGGCTGACGGCAAACCCCCACCTGCCACATGCAAACCTCCCAGTACACACTGAACAGAGGCGCTTGCAAACCCCACTTGTACAGGGGGGCTGAGATGCCACCTCCATCAGCACAGTCCCTGGCAGTGTTCAAGGCCAGGCTGAACGCAGGGGCTTGGAGCAAGCTGCTCTAGTGGAAGGTGTCCCTGCCCGTGGCAGGGGCTGGAGCTGGATGGGCTTTACGGTCGCTTCCAACACAAACCAGACTGGGATTCCATGAAGTTCCAGTTCAGCAAAGCAAAGAGTGTTTTTATCAGAGACCTAAAGGGCAGCAGCCACCACACCACTGCTTCAAAGGAACCCAGCCCCAGCACACCCATGCCTGTGCAAGATAGGCACCGGCACCCCAATACAGCCACCCCCCTCCATAGCCACACAGGCATGAACACAGACCCCTGTTCCCCAAATTGCTGCCATTACTGTTCATATGTGAGCAGGCTGCAGTGAAAACCATGATGTAAACTTCACCAGGAGCATCACCTCATGTCGCAGATGAGAACTCAAAGCAGTTACATCAGGCAAAAACACACTAAAACCACCCAGGGATCCAAAAAGGCTGTGGAAAGCCTCAAAAGGGTTAGTCCAGCACTAGGTGTGATGGGTTGGTCACCATGCCAGGCTCAAGGACTCCTTAAATTAACCTTGTCAGCCTAGGGAGGATGTTTTAAGGGAAGGCTCACTCTTTGCAAGCCCTTCCTTTTATCTCTCCCCAAGCACCTACTCCAGCACAGCGTAGGAGGCAGGATACGGCACCAGATGGTCCTCTCTTCTGACCTAGTGGCTGTGCTTCTCCACCGAGGCCTTCTGGGGCTTGTCTGCAGTGGATGCTTCAGTACAGAGACATCTCCATTCCCCAAAGCTGGGAGTGTGCTCAGCTAAGAAACCATGCAGCAAAAACACCCTGAAATGAAGCTTCTGGAGGACTAGAATGACCTTTTCAAAGAGCTTGGATTTATACACACTGAGGAGAAGGGTACAAATGCAAAGGAAAATGATGTGAAAGAAAAAATAAAGATAAGAAATAGGGAGAAAATGTTAACTCAGCGCAGACCAGGCTTGTGGACCATCATGCAGGCAGCTGAATCATCACCTTACAATAGGAGCTGAGCAGCCAGTGAATAGGGATTGGATGCACTGCATCCAGGCATGCACAGAGTGACCGTGGATCAGGAGTGACCCTGGATCAAGCCCCAGAGCAGAAGCCTCCACTCCTGGGCATCCCTCCAGCAACCATCCATCAGGAATCACTGGCTGAGAGCAGGAGCACCTAAAGCACTGGTGTGGCACATTCTGTGGTACCTTATTGGCACACCAAACCAGCACAATCTCCTTCTGCTCACCATGGGGCAGTGGACCAGCCAGCTCAGGATCCCACCTTTATGGGAATACCATCCACCAAGTCAGTTTTGACAGCTGGAGTGAGCACAGGAGTGTTCCCAAGACCCAGGGCTGAGCCATGCTGACAGCAAGGAGGAGGATGCCCATGGGAGGTCGAAAGGTCCAGGGTGTCCCCGTGTCATGGAGATCACTGAGGTTTCCTGGGGCATGGAATCTCTTCCCATTTAGATTTGAGAACTGACAAACTGGAAGCTTCATTTGGAAAAGGCAAAGCAAAAATCAACTACATGGCAACAAGGCTTGTGTGTTCTGAAGATCCACTAATGCATGGGAACAAGATACTGGATGTTCCCATGTTTCCATGTCCAACCAGGTAAACTATCTTCTCGCATCACCCCAAAACGAAGTGAAAAGTGGGAAAGATAAAAGCCAGCTCCACTATACACGAATTTACATCGACTGCAAGAAACGTAATAGAAGTTTCTGAACACCCACCCGTGTGGATTCAAACGCAGTGTGGGAGTTGAGAAAATCCAGTTCCTTGCGTTTCTGCTACTTTGGAGCTTCAATGTACTTTTATTTGTCTCCTAGTCCCAATTTCAGTCATTATGAGAGGCTCAGGTGCACACCAGCACCAGGGCATGTTTGCCATCTGTGCACGTTCAGCATCTGCCACCAGAACACACCTTCCTGGCCAACATCAGCAGCCGCCAAACCACAGCCCATTCAGAACTAAAGACTTTCAAAGCCAAATAAAACCATCATAAAAGCATACACACCTCAAGCACTGTCCCATCATCATTCAACCCCATGCAAGCGGTGTTTCCTCCAAGTCAAATTCCAGCTTTGCGCACAAAGCAATCCTTGGGAGATACAACAGCAGTGAAGGACCCCATCGCTTGCCTGGGAACATGGAATTCAGTTCACTGAAGTCAGTGGAACAATTGATTTGCTTTTATAGCCCATAGAGCCAGGAAACCAAACGGTGTAGTCAGGTTCCCACAATGGCATCACTTGGAAACTTGGCTGAAAAGTGTTCAAGGCCAGATTGGACACAGGGGCTTGGAGCAAGCTGCTCCAGTGGAAGGTGTCCCTGCCCGTGGCAGGGGGTGGAACTGGATGAGCTTTAAGGTCCCTTCCAACACAAACCATTCCGTGGAAATGGAGATGCCCAATTCAGGCTTTCCCCTGTTGACAAAAGCACATCTCCAAACCCAGCCAACCACTTTCCTATGGCAGGAGGAGGTCAGTGGCATGGCAAGTGACCCTGGTGCTCACTGCCTGTCTCACACCACGCAGCCCTCGGACAGACAGACACCATGGAGCAGCCAATGCATCCCTGCAGTATGCAGGTGGCTCAGTCAGTGTGGATTCCATAGCGAACAGCTCTGTTGTGGGAGCTCCTGACTCAGCCCCGCTGCCAAACCAAGTCCAGCATTGCCCGTGGGGAAAAGAGGTTTGGAAAACAAGGCAGCATCACCCAGCCCCTTCCACCACAGCTCCTTGCACTCCTGGTCCTCTGCACCCAGGTTTGCAATGGTCTTCAGTGGGGCAAGTTGGCAGATAAGAGTATTGAGGCTTTGGCACAGAGCAAGATGGGGAGCCTGGGACCCGAGATGCACTCACCACACACACCAAAACAGAGTATCACACCAGCATGTGTCAGTCAGCACAGAGTTGCCTGTTTGCAGCTCCAGGATCTCCCTGCAAGTCCTATCCACCAAACCTGACTTGAACAAAAGGCTCCTACCACAAGCACAACCACTGACATCGGGCTCTGACCTGCCCGTCTCCAAGGGAAGCTCCATGTCTCCAAGCATCCTTCAGTTTGATGCCAAAGACAGCGCTTTGGAAGAGTCCTTCTTCCGTCCCCCCCCATATTTCTACTTCAACAACACTTCAATTGCTTTCCTCCTACTCAGCCCTGCTGTCACTTCACTTTTGTCCTGCTAAATGAATGATAAACCATTAAACTGTGGTTGTAGCAAATGGGATGTAGGGAGAGGAAGTACATCCCACGTACTACTGACTGCTCCCAGACTACTACTGCTCTGTGGTCCACCCAACAGGGTCTGCCCTGATGGCAGCACAGAGCTTCCACAGGGAGGGAGCCGAAGCCATTGTAGAGACAAGAATGGCTGTAAAAGGCTTGGGATTTATACATGCTTATCCCAGGTACGGGGGAAACACCACCTTCTACTAGAAACAACCAAGTTTCCTGCACCAATGCATGAAGGGAAATGGTTAAAGCATGGTCCCGAATCAGGCTGAATGGTCAGAAATCAGCAATGAGGGGAGAAAGAAAACCTTCTGATTTACTTTTAATCTCATGATTTAGGGAACCTTACCCAACTTTGTATCTTTTTCAGTATCCCATCTTAAGATTCTATGTAAATGCCAAACCACATGTCCAGACCCTGCAGCTATAACCACACAATCGTGCCTTTGTGGAGATATCTTGATTCCCTATGAGCATCATACAAAGGTCATCTGCCAAGAGCAGGTCAGAAGACAGGGTTCATGCTAAGGGAAACCTGCTGTCTGCTCTCACCCATCACATTGCTCATAGAAGATGCTGTTCATTATCTGCATCCCCATCCCCGTGTCACCCCACTCCTGTTCCAGCATGTGGGTGTTTCATTGCTGGTACCAGCGCAAGGAGGATCAGACTGTTTTCATCATATCCATTCCAGCAGCACCCTGTGCTGCTTGACCCCACCACCCCTGCCTCTGCTTCCCTACTCTCTAATGAAGGTGCAGGCAAAGGAGCAGGGCAGCAGGGATCCAACAGGCAGGACCACAGCAATGGAAGGTGCTGTCATGGGCATCATACTACAGGGCATTATAACACAAGCAGCTCCTGAGAAGCAGGTGACACACTGGTAAAGTCCTCACCTATGGCTTGTACCCACAATACATTCCTCCTGCCTCCCGAACTGTGCTCTGGAATGAGACTGGAAGCTTTTCTGGGGTCAGTGTGTCTTTGCTGTGCCTGGCAGGGCTCCAGGCTGTGGGCAAGTGAGGAATGATGAGTTCCTTTACAGCCTGACAAGGTACACATCCCATAGCAAGGCTGGAGCACCCCAGAATGCCACCACATATCCGGGATTCTGAAAGACCATTGCAGGAAAAGCCACTGTTCTCCCCACAAGGGAACAGTCAGGGCTCCACAGTTCATCACTGTCCATCCAAAGAGGCAGGAGAGCGGCTTACAGTCAGGGAGTAAGGAATCACATTGCATTTGCTTCTCGCACGGAGGGTCTGCAGCCATACAGCACGGCAACATCATCACCAATCAGTGCATTCCCCAACACAGCCTGGGACTAAGCGAGGTTTAAAGCCCAAAAGGATGAGGGAGGGGTGAAGGAGAGTCTGACAAAGACACTTCACACACATCTACTGCTTTTCCACTTCAGAAACTGGGAAAGGCACAACACAGTCCTTAGCCTAAGGCGCAACTTCCCAGGGAAGACTTCTTCAGGTCTGCCCATGGGGAGCCTGAGAGAGGGGATTAACACCGGCAAATACCCTTCCGCACACCGAAAACAGCCTCCCGTCTGCCCATGGCATTTTGAGCCACGCATTCCACTACAAGGACATAGCAGCAGCACAACGTGAACAGCTTCTCCTTACAAACGCGTCCTACACGTACCACGCAGGACATCACAACCAGCAGCCCCCCAGGTCTTCAACCCTCCCCGAGGTTCCCCGGCGGCCGGGTACCAACGAGCCCCCCCCTTCCCCTTCCCCGTCCCGGTGCCCCTCCGCGGAGCCGGGAGCCGCGTCCCGCCCGGCGCAGAGGGATGTCCGGATCAGCCCCTCTCTCCGCGGGTACCTGTGCCCCCCGCACCGGCACTCACCGGCGGCGGCGGCCTCCAGCAGCGCGGCGGCTCGCAGCAGGCAGTAGTAGCGCTCCATCTCCCCCGCCGAGGTGCCCCCCGGCGGCGGGCGGGCCGGGGCCGGGGCCAGGGCCATGCCCCGCGGCACCGCTCCGCCGCCCGCACCGCACCGCTCCGCACCGCTCCGCTCCGCCGCCGCCACCCGGGGCCCGCGCGGCCGCCGAGGCGGGGCCGGGGGAAGCGGGCGGCCGCCGACACGGCCCCGACACCGCCTCTGCCCGCCCCCAGCACCGCCCCCAGCACCGCCCGCTGCCGAGCGCCGCTGCTGCCGTGTTCCGGCTTCAATTCCCTCCTTGTTCTCCACTTTTTCCTCACCGTTTTATCCCTTTTATTCCTTCCCCCCCTTTTCCTCTTTCTTCTTTTTTCCCCCTTTCTTTCCCTTTTTTCTTTTTTTTTTTATATTTTTCAATTTTTCCCTTTTCCCCCTTTTTTTCTTTTTATCTTTTTTTATTTTTCTGGTTTTTTCCTTTCTTCCTTTTTTTATTTTCTTCCCCTTTTCTCCTTTTTTGCTCTATTTTGTTTTCTCTTTTTGCTTTTTTGTTTTTCTCTTTTTCCTGTTTTCCCCTTTTTTCCTTTTTATTTCCCTTTCTTCCCCTTTTTTAATTTTTTTATTATTTTTTTCCTTTTGTTTCATTTTTTTCTGTTTTCCTTTCTTCCCTTTTTTCCCTTTTTTCCTTTTTTCCTTTCCTTTTCTTTTTTTTTCCCTTTTTCCCCCATTTTTGTTTCTAATTCCCGGCTGCTCCCCACTGTCCCACCACACCCCCCCAGCAGCCAAACCCCCTCCCCACCTTTCTCCCTATAGCGCTTCACTGCAAAGATACCCATTAAAACACAAACAGTGTTTTCCTGCAAGCACCATCCAAGCAAAATCCTCCACCCACCCATGAGAACACGAAGCCATCCCACACAGCCAGAGCTGGGCAGAGCTCTAAGCACAGCACCGGCCTGACCCACCAGCCTCAGGCTCCCCGATGCTGAGGTTCAAACGATGCCAGCTCATTCTCAGCCGGGGCCTGAGCAGCCCAGGAAGGCAGCACAGAGAAGTGGATGGTCTTGTTTTTCCGAAAGAGCCTTTTAATTACGCTCCTCACTGGAACAGCAACCTTTTCCCAGCACTCCAGCAGGCAGGGCTATTAATTCAGGAGCCAAGGTCTAACAATGGTACTACGAGAAACACTGTCTTTTGGCAGACCTTGTCCCTTCCTACACTGACCCATTCAATCAGTGCTCCTCATTCCTACCACATCAGATCCCCACTAACTGAACACTGAACAGGCAATGTTATAAAGACTGTTACAACAGTCTGGTTATAAAGCACATCTTGCATGACATTGAGGGTTCATGTGCGGCTACTCATCAAAACATCCAGCTCAGGAGTGAAATGTGGTTATAAAATAGCCGTATGCAAGGTTATGAGCACAAAAACACAGCCATGCCACATTCCTGCTCTTTTCTTATCACAGGAATGTTCTTTTCCCTAAACTCCTCATGCAAAAATGAGACCCGTTTAAAAACTCTTCTTTATCCTACCATGGCTGACTAATACATACCCACTTCTAACACTGGCTTTGGCAGAACTAAAGCTAGCCAGTGGAAGATACAGCTATGTTATCCCTAAGGTTTGGCACTCAATCCATTTCTTGCTCTCTGAGCAGAAAACAAAACAATGAAGGCTGGATCTGAACCAGGTCTTTGCAGTCAATGCACCCTATCTGAGCCTCTGGATTGCAGCAGTGGATGCCAGCAGGAATCCCGCACATCCCAAACCAGCATCTCCTCCAGCTAATTCAGCTGGCACAAGGAAGCGCCAGCCAGCTCAGCACGGAAAAGCTGCGTTGGCTCAAACAGAGTGATAATTGGTCATGGCTTTTCCTTAGCACCAGTCCCTCACAAGCCTGTATGGCCACAAGAATTCCTGTTTTGGAAACCTGGCTGTGTACAGTCCCTCCTTTTGGGCATGTCAGGATGAATGCCCAGCTTTTCCAGCAGCACACTCAGCACAGGCAATGTCCACTTGTATTTACACTGCCAGAAGCTATTCCACATATCCGTCTCCCCCCCGAGACAAGTGTTACACTCTGCCTGCCCAAGGAGTGATAAGCTGACATAGAAGGAACAAGGAAACAGATAAAAGCAAGCAAAGGCAGCCAGAAACATGGATATTTCTTTTCCAGGGATTTTCCACCCAGGCTCCATAACAACATTCAGTGCCCTTTCAGAGGCAAAACCTTGCCAGCAACTGCAGCACCTCTGCTTGCAGTCAGTGTAATTCCTTCCCCTTAAATCTTAGGGAGAAGGTGTAGGGAGAACTCCTACTCATGCCATTAATTCCAGATTAAAGGCTAGAAAAAAAACCCCAAACCTCAAACAAAATTCAAAACCTTCTTTTTCTCCCCAAAAATTAAGGCTAGAAGGTTCTGTTGGGACTGCTGCCATAATCCAGATTTGAGAAATCACCCTTCCAAAATACCTGTTTATTCAGCTAGGAATGATCCATTTTAGGCAATCACAGACATCTGAGGCCTCACAGTGATGCAATCACCTTTTGTGGCTGATCCGGATAATCCCATCAGCCAATTCTCTGCAGTATATACTTGTATTATCATTCAGAGAAAACACAGGTTTCATATCCACAGCTTCCATAAGCTGCTGCTTTCATCTTTCATCATGGGACCATAGAGAAAGCAAGGGCTGAGCAGCGAGGCCGGCTGCTCCAGCCCCACGCATCGCTGGAGGCATCGCTTGGTTAGAAAGCGCATTGATAAATGCTCATCTGTCACCATCAGCTCAATCCACCCCATCTCCCGGCCTCCCCTTCAGAAACACCTCTCTCCTGACAGCTGCTGGGGAAAACACTTTCTGGTTAAAGGGGTAATTTACCTTGTCACCTTCAATTCAGCCTCTGTCCCAGCTCCCACACACAGTCCTGCTGGTGCCAGGTAATTTCTCCAAGTGCTCCCATCACTCCAGGGCTCAATTGTTGCAGTGGTTTTCCCTGGCTTACCCAAATCCCATTTTTCCTGCTACACCACTGCTGCAAACACCTTTGCCCCACGCATCACATAGCCCCATCGGCCCCAACACCAACAGGCAGAAATGGGATAAGAGAGCTTTGATTTGTTCTGAGGGTGGTGCTGAGAACTGGAAAAACAGAGCTAGCTAAATGTAGTTTGGAGTCAAACTGATGGTGAAGGGAATTGCTCACCTCTGGAATAAGCACAGCAACATCAAAGACTTGTGCAGGAGTGTAATTAAGCTCTGGTTGGTTTTCATAAAGTGGGATTTTTAGGAGGGTTTCATGTGCAAGGCAGCATCACCCCCAATCCAGGGGTACCATCCACTATGGGCTCCCTTCGAGCCGGTCTAGGAGGAGAAGAGCTTCCAGACTGGCACAAATCCTGGCACCACTGTGGCCAGTTAAGCCTGCACTGATTTCATAGACTGGTCTGTGTTGAAGGGACCTCAAAGCTCCTCCAGCTCCAGCCCCTGCCACAGGCAGGGACACCTTTCACTGGAGCAGCTTGCTCCAAGCCCCTGTGTCCAACCTGGCCTTGAACACTGCCACGCATGGGGCAGCCACAGCTTC
>WYDI02014503.1:0-72584 GCA_009867235.2 Psittacus erithacus
TTATCAGCACTGTTCCCAGACCAAAAGTCAAAACCACAGCACTGCACCAGCTACTAAGAAGGAGAAAAATGACTGCTGCTGCTGAGCCCGGGACAACTTAGAATGCTAGAAACTACTGATCTACAAAAATAAGGTCCTTCTTGCCTTGTTCCTGCTGATCTAGCATCAAAGAAGAGAGACAGCCCACTCCTACACACACAGCTCTGTGAACCTCCATGTCATGGGAGACCTTAACCAGAATCTACACCTGCCTTTGGAGTGAAAAAAGCCACTATCCCAGTTCCTAAAACTTTAAGAGGATAAAGTTCTGGGTCTGAGTATTTTGCATCGGGATGGGATCAAAAATTAAGGTTTACCTGATTGTTTCTGTTTTTGGAGAGAACACAGGAAATTGATTAAACTCTGATGGAAATCCTGCTTTTGTCTGTGGATGAGGGGAACAAACCACTGCTTTTTTCCCCCTCTTTTATATTTTCACAGATACCCAGACCCTTTCTGCTCAACTTATGTACTATAATGGCTTACGGTATGCTCAGCATTATCCAATCACAGATGTGGACATCAGGAATACCACTGCTGGAAAAAAAATTGCTCTCTTACTTCTTTTAATGTAATGGTACTACCAGCCCTTGGAAATCAGGAATGAATTGGGTGTTGGATAAAGTGATGTTAATATTGCACAGTATATGAGCTGCGGTTGCCAACAGGTGCTTAGGGATAGATGTTTAGGGACTGTAGTGATAGGACAAAGGGTAATGGGTTCAAACTTAAACAGGGAAGTTCCGGTTAGATATAGGGGAGAAGTTCTTTACTGTGAGTGTGGTGAGACACTGGAACAGATTGCCCAGAGAAGAGGTAAATTCTCCATCCCTGACAGTGTTCAAGGCCATGCTGGATGGGGCTTGGGTGACAGGGTTTAGTATGAGGCATTCCTGCTCATGGCAGAGGGGTTTAGAGCTGCATGATCTTAGGTCCTTTCCAACCCAAACCATTTTATGATTCTAAGCTTTGTGTGAAAAATTGGCTATGGATTGAGATACTTCCTTCCAGAAATACTGGTGTTATTCTATGTTTCCTGATGTGACAGAAGGAATGTCTTGGAAAGCTGTTATTGCATTGCCTGGACGAAACGTCAACAAGTAGTTTATGATATTATGGAAAAAAGACTCACCCTCTCTTTGGTAAGTGCAAGGCAACACACATGCCATGGAAAAGCAGCCTCCAAATTGGAAGCAAACAGCTTTTTTAGTGGTCACCACTGCCTTGAAAACCTTACAGAAGCAGCTGCTTCTGAATATCCTCTTAAGTCCATTGAGCCTTGATCCAGCTGTTAAAAATAACAATGTTCTTCATCCCCCATAATAATCGGATACAGCAGGGCACTGCTGGGGAGAGGTTGCATAAAAGAGCTTTGGTTGCATAACAGAAATGCACAGCTCACCGCACTGACTGAGGCATCTGCCCAAGGACTTGGACACCCTTGTGCCTCTCAAACAGGCACAGAGCTTTCTACCATGCTTGGGTGGGGTGCCCTCTCTGTCCTTCTGCGTAGGAGGGTCAGGGAAAGAGAACGTATCTACACGTCATCAGCTGTGTATCACCTTAATCCTCTGGTGACATTGGTGAAGAGACTTTGCAGTGGTCACTGCTCTGCTCTCTCTACTGCAGCATCCAGTCGGGAGGCAGGGTACAGAGCAGGGGCAGTCGCATCTCCTGACACCATTGATGCATTCACAGCAGTCACCTCTCAGAGCTCTCTGTTGGTGTCTAGAGCTCTGTAGCTGAGAGCTAGCAACCACCCTGAGACGATGCATCACTTTCCTTTCTGCTGCATCTCCAGGAGCCAAATTGACACCCACCTAAGGTACATTCCTAAGGTTGAATTTTCAGATCAAGAGATCAGAAGCTCCCCAGCATCAAAGCACTTATGCAGAAGCACAAGCTGAAGGTTTGAGCATTCCCTCTGGAAGTCAGTAGAATGTTCACACTGTTAAGTGCTTCTCTGGATTGGTCTCAGACAGCTTGAACTTTGTTGTGTTACTTACCATAAGATTAACTAAGGATGAACAGAAGCAGAAACAGCTAAAACTTTTCTTTTAAAGAAGCTGAAAATGAAGACAAATATTTCCCTGAAGATTTCACAGCAGTAAGGTTGGAGAAACTGGTGTGGAAAAGTATGAGACCTATTTTCAGAGTTTTCCCACCTATTTTTAGCAGCAAACTTTAGCTGATCTTTCTTCATACACTCATTACTGAACTACGTGTTGCAGTTGGGGTTTGCAGCATGTAGAAATCTGGAGGCAATAGCAAAGTAATAGCAGTTTTAATTAAGAGAAATTAATTCAGCTGTTCTTAACTGAACATGCACAGGCAAGATGGGGTTTGTTCTATTGCTGTCTCATGCCAAGAAATCTCCAAAGAGAGAAGAGACTTACCCAGGGAAACACCTAAAAATGCACTACACCTCAGGGCATTTTCTGTTCTTTGAAGTCACATCAGCCCTGGTTGGCATGAAATTAGAGACTGGCATTAGTAGGCACTCAGAAAACATTTCCTTCCTCAGACCAACTCTCCTTTTCCAGTGCTGACTGTGACTGAAGCCAGCCTGCTGCTGTGTAGGGGCAAACTGCTTCTGTGAAGACCCTTTCTGCAGGCACAGTGTGTAGAGAACATCCAGGCATTTTGGGTACTTACCTGAACACCATTAAGAATGTTGGATAGCTCCCAGTTCGCAAAGTACACACCAGAACCACACCCCCTGAGCACCTTGATGAGGATTTTAAAGTTGATTTTCAAAGATTTCATATTAAGCCAAGCAGAAACCCTGAGGTTAATGCTGGACTATTTATTTGTTTTACCCGAAGGTAGACTGGCTCTGATCTTCTGTGCTACCCACCCATGGGCAGAGCCTGGAGGAGGATTTCCAGCATCTGTGCTACTGAATGTGTAGTAGATAGGCTGTGCTTGAAGGAATGGTCATTCTGAAGAAGGTGCCTTCAGATGGGTGAGGGAGGCTGCTGCATATCATTTGAAACCTTTGGAAGAAAGAACTGTTGGAAGCTATTCAGCTCCAGGAAATAACAAAGTGCAAAGAGCATCCTAGGACTTGCTGAACATGCTTGGTAACTCCCACCAGTACACAGACAGAGCTGGCAAGTCCACCAGACAGTTTACTTTTCAGCCCAGGAGTGCTGGGCTCTGCTATTGCTATGGCTTCAGTGAGGCTTCTGAGAAAGCAAACCCACCTCAAACAAAACCTCATGGGTTTTGATCTGCCAAAATCATGAGAACTTAGATTGGCATATTTCACAGAGCCCTCATATTTCCCTTCCTCCTGCCTGCAGTTTTCTATCATCTAGGGTACCATTTGTTCAATCAATTACAATGTGCTCTTGATTTCAGTCCCTTACTTTGTGACCTAAGTGCAGCTTCTTCCTGCAAAGGATCACAGTATAAATCACTAGGTCATGGAATAATGAGTTTAGTATTTTTAAAAAGCCTCCCACACACAGGCAGGATATTGACTGATGATGCAGCAGGTGATGGGCTGTAATGAGGGGACATTTTTTCCTTTAATTGCTGCTGAACAGGGAAAAAGGAGCAAGACAAATACTTGTATTTTTGAGAGAAGAATCTAGGCTTCACTAGGCTAGAATCACCTAATAGGCTTGAGCATAAAGAGCTGGCCAAAGCTAGAAGCATAAATAAACGGTGAAATAGTCCAGTATGACTTTCTCTTTCCAATCTGTAAATCAGATTATATATGGTTCTACCATCGTGTAAATTGTGAGAAAAGACTGACTTAATGTAACTGTCCATGAACTGTACGGGATGCAGGATCTCCTGGTTTCTCTGCCAGACCTGTTTGACTATGACTGCAGGCGTAAACATTCAAAGAATCACAAACAGAAAGGCCAGAAGGGACCATTCAGAGTCACCTCACTGAACAGTTGAAAAACTGATTATCAGGTATTTTTTGCCCAGTAATTTCTGCACTGAGCTAGTTAGTTCTTTGAGAGAGGTGAGTATCACCAAGGGCACTTGTGGCAAGCCTGGTTAGCAAAAGTAACGGGTACATCATGTTTTCTTTCTCGAATTAGAGGTTAAAGATGCTAGCATAAGCTCTGTGAAAGGCAGAAGAAGCTTTCTCAGAAGCAATATAAAGATGACGTTAATGGCGTCTGTGTGAGAGAGGAACTCCCAGTTCTTGCCCAGCCCTCATGGGTATGGAATTGTCATCTCTTAACAAACTCATTCCCAACCATGGCAGCTGACAAATTCAACCCTGACCCAACCCAACGGCATCATCCTGGAGCTGAGAGATGCCATCTCTGGCTGTTGACCCTATAGCAGCCCAACAAGATGTCAAGATTCAGCAAAGAATCTACAGCTCTTGCAGTAGATTTTCTTTCTTTCATTGCACAAGGGAGGAAAATCAAAACCTCAACCTGATGATTTATGATTTCTTGTCATGAAACTTTTCTCTCCCAGTCTTCCTATTCCTTTGAATAAAAGTTAATAGCTATCATGCTGCCAAAAGGGCAGGAAAATTAATTGGGCAGCAGGTGGGATGATCTCAGAATAGAGGGTTACAGAAATGAAAATGTTTTGACAGACAAAAAGTAACGTTTCAACATCTATGAGCAGATGCTGAAGCATCTGAAGTAGCTGAGTGGCCATTTCTGTAGTGAAATTATGCTGAATTGTTGTAATCTACAGCAGCTTTGTGCAACATGCTGTTTATTGTACGTAAATCCAAGGAATTCCCCCTTCTTCAAATGAGTACCAGTTATACACAAAAACCCCCTCTTCACCTACCACTTTACAGGGTTGCTTTATTCTTTGAAACAAACAAAACCACAACAAAACTCCTCCAAGCTTACACCACACCAACCTCCTTCACAGGAAAATTCCACCAGCCCTTCAGGAATTAAAGCTGGACTACAAAGAATGTATTTGTACTGCTTGTTTTTCCCCTGGCCTGTGTTTTCCCCTCATATTTTACACTCCCTCCTACCTGCAGCTTTCTTATCTGAAGCTCATTCTCTCTCTTCTGCTTGACCTGAGGTCAAATGTGTCATTAATTTCTATGATATCCTTCAGCATTTGCATTTCCCTGTGAAGTCCTCAGCCAGCTTGCTCTTTACTAAAGATTAAAGGAGGTTGTTTTCCATGCTGTTTTGAGTAACCACAGTGTGAAAATATGCAAATGTCTCTAGTACATGCCAGCCTCATGCCAATCTCATTGTCTGTGCCCTCCTCACTTCCAGGAGGAGAAACAGGAGTTTCTACTGTGTCGGCCCTTTGTACACCAAGACAGATGAGCATTACTGCAGAATTTACAGGCTGTGATGGCGGCCTAGTGACTCTGTGAAAGTTACTGATATACTCAGAGGCAAGAGAGCAAGATGACAGATAACATAGTCGAAATACCTGAATCCTAGTCCGGCAGCCCCTGATCTGCAAGGATGCTCAATTCAGAAGTAAAATCACAGCTGATCAGTTTACAGCTTTCCTCCCAAGCTGAGCAGAAGGGGAAATCTGACACGAATCTTGTGTCGGCTGCTATCTGCAGATCAGCATCTTCTGTATTTACAAGGTAGAGGGGATGACACAACTCATGGGTTCTAGCTGTTGTAAAAGCATAGGCATCTTTGGGGATGAAAGGAAGATGTTTCTAGGATACTGCCTTATACACTAATGCCAATTAGCAGAAGAATAAAAGCAAATATCAAAACCAGCTAGCTACAGTGATGGTGTTGGGAGCTCAAATGGATATGAATAAAGAGAGGAGAGGGTTAGGGTTAAGGTTAGGGTTAGGGTTAGGATGGAAAGGATTTCTGAGGTGTGCAGGGGAATGGATTTGAAAGAGACAATAATATTGCTGGGACTGTGGAGGAGAATAAAAGTTAGGCAGGGAGATAGCAGGAGTGGGGAGTTTTACAGGTTAGCATGTTGTCTGAAGAAACAACCTGCTCTGGTTTGCTTTGATCTGGACCTGACAGCAGTTTTATTGAGTACCTAGCTGTTGACTGGCAGCAACTGGGAATAACTCTTCTCTCGTCCGAGCTCACTGGGACTCATGATTTTATAGATTTCTCATATTTCCTACTTAACTGTTTCTTATATGCTTGCAGCTTGATGAGCACTAATCTCCTTAGCTGCTTTCCATTTCCTCAAATCACATTTTACTTCCCCTTGAACATTTTCCCCTTTCTGAACCAAGTTTTACACAGTCTCTACTCAAATGTGCATGGTGGATGTGTGTTTTACCATAACAAAGTTCTTTGCTCTTTTCCCTATTTCTTCTCTAATAATATAGCATTTTTTTCTTTTCATTTTAATTTTTCCTGTCCTTTCTTTTGGGTATTTTTGGGGGGAGGATGAGGGAAGAAGGGGGCATTGAACTTAGCAGTGAACTGCTTTTTTCACTGAATTGTTTATGACCTGGAACACAATCAAGGGCTAGTAGGGAGAAAGAAGTGCAGGAATAAGTGTGTCTACAGTGAGGCACACGCTGATTGCCAGGGAGCTAGAGAAGGCACCAGTGGACAGGCAGTATGTCACATGTTGAATCTGGATGGGAAGGAGGTTCCACTGAAACAGAAAAAACGGGGGACAAAATATGGCACCCAAGTGAGCCAGCCTGGGTGATGGGAGCAACCTGCTCTGCCCTCCCTCCTTTCCATCTTTCTCTTTTTTTCTAACAACTCCTTTTCTCCTCTCCTCTCCTCTATCCCAAGCCACCTAAAGAAGCATGACAGCCCATCTGTGATGTAGGGCTTATGGGAAGGGCTAATAGCTTTGCTTGCTTTGTTCAGATGTACAAACAGACCATTACTTACAATCATTACCCAGTCATCATACATCATACAGACCAGTTCAATTTTCCAGGCACTAAATATGTCACAGGCACCATATTTGTCACTAATTGTACAACTGGCTACACAGGCCTGCTTTAGGAGGTAGTAATTTGTTAATATAAGACATAGGACTTAGGCTTTATCTTGAATTTCCAAATGTTATTGGGGTAGTTAAATTCCTTATTTGTTTAAGAGGCACGACAAGCCACACTTTCTGTCACTTTTATGAAACTGTATATGAATCACAGCAATGCCCATATTATGACATTGCATTTGGTTATAATAGTGATAAAATTCTGTGCAGTTCTGAAAAAGATGGCCATTTCTTCCAGACGTGTTCAAGTCTTCTCGCTCTACTTTTCCTTGTCTTTATGGTTCTCAGCCCATTTAAGCTGTATTTTAGAGCTGTTCATTTTGTCTTTCACCATTACATGAGGGCTTGTGGCAGCAGAAGCTTAAACAAAGAAGTGAAAAACTGAGAAAAAAAGGGTTTGGAGGTCCTACTCTCACCCTCAGTTACATTTAGGCAATGACAACAAATGCAATAGTGCTGCAGGGACATTCTAGGGAGACGAATTGGCTTCAGATAAACCTCTGCGATGAGACTATCATGTGCTGTTTAATTCCTTTACGCTCAGCCTATAGCACATGCATAGAGCCAAAATGTGTGCTTCAGTCCCAGCCCTGGGTACTGTGCAGGCTGGGGGGGGGGGGGTTCCAACTAGAAAAAATGCCTTAAAAAGCATGATTCAACTTGGTTATCTTCATACTACCTTATGGAAAGTATTAGCTACACAACCAACAACACTAGCTAGCCACTGGCTAGTGCAAAAATGAGACAACTTCTTGACAATGCCTCTTTGTTTAAGAGGTGTTTTACAGGTTGTCCTGTAGGTTTTGGAAAGCATAGGTATATTGTAACACAGTACTTGGATCTGAGAGTTTTCTGCAACTAGTTGAAACAGTAATTTGAATACATATGTACCAGCTACAGATCTAAATTCACAAGAGAAAACCAGCCTGGTCTTTGTGTGAGCAGCCATTGTGGAAAGCCCTTTCTGGGCCTGCGTTTCCCCCCGACTTTGTAGCTTCCTGCAAGTTATTTTGTGGTTGGACTTGATGGTCTTTTCCAACCTAAATGATTCTATGATTCTATTAGGCTCCTTGGGGTTCATGTCCTGCTTTTTGGGTGAAGCTGCACAAAAGATTCCAATGGCAAGCATTCCGAGACAGCACCAAGGGGGCAGGAACATCAACTCAGTGCCATGCATAGTGTCTAGCTGTGATGCGTAAAGTAGTGTAACCACCAAGGTGTTCTTAAGTTTATAATCAACTGCCTCTCCCCAAGCCTAATTTATTCAGATAGAGTTGTTGCTGAAGTGATTATCAAATGTCCTGCTCCAATAATTGCCTGGGTGTGGTGAGCTTGGGTACATCTGCAAGTAGCTTGCCAATGTAAACATGGCCTGTAAACATGGATAGCATATCCAGGCACATGAGAAGAGGATGCAAAGGTGCCCCAGACAAGTCGCTCATGGCTGATACATCCTCCTGTACTCTCATTGCTAAATCCGTGATCTGCCAGTGAGCAGAATCTAAGCACTGATCTGTAACCAAAGCAGACAGACAGGTTGATAGAACCGAACCTCCAACCATTTCGGACCATGTAATATAAATTGTCTGCCATTCCCGGAAGTCTTGTCACTAAACACAGTAATCTATCTGCTGTTTTCTGTGACACATCTGGGGAGGGGCTACCCACCATTTCCATAGAGGTTAAAGAATGACTTTCCAGCCTGTACACCTGCCCCATCAGCCTGGTGGTGACTTTAACTCAAGTGAGGTTAGAGCTGTCTTCCAGGGTCTACCAGCAATGTGGGTTTGCCAGCACAGAGCTCAGAGCCTGACCTAATTTGCCAGTCTTTTCAAATGGGATTTTCTGCCAGTACCAAATCCAGACTGTTAATACCTAAGTTAATGTATTTAAAACTACATTATGCTGTGGTCAGTGATGGAGGTACTCAGTCATGTCATGGTAAAAAGGATTAAAAAGTAAAACAGGTAAGGGCACCAAGAAAAGTGACTTTCCTTTTATCCTGTGATACTTTTGGAAGGCTTACATTTTTTTAGGGGGTGCATAATATTGATTTTAATCCCTCATAGCTGTAAATGCTTAAAGTGCTGCTTAGGTATGGATGGAAGGGAGGAAACCATTCAACTTAGGGTCAAAATAATGTCTGCCAAATGGCTCAGTTCCTGCTCTGTAATCCTATACACACACACTGCAGAGCTATGACATCCCTAGTCCTGGTAAAATCCACCTTGAACCTATCAAGATATGATATATAAGGCAAGATTTGTATGCTGAGCACAGACTGCTATCTGAGTTGGTTGTTGCAGCACTAATGATAGCCCAAGTTCTAAGGGGAGAATAATTCACATCCCTCCTTGGCTCTTGCTTTCTACATTATGTTGATACATATTTCATTGTGTTTGCTTGTATCTGTGTATCTATAAGTCATGTATATGCTGTCAGTAACTTTTCAGAGCTACATGCAATGTGGCAGAGATTTAGTGGCTGAATGAATACTGTCACAGTGGGCAAAATCAAACCTTCATCTTCTGGCCTTCAGCAGTGTCACCTTGATGAATGGGAAACATCTCCTTCCTTTGCTGTGCAGGTTGAGCTCTTCCATTTAACAGTGTTTGGATAATGCTCACTTTGTGCTCCAGGGGGACAGTTTTCTACCGTGTTCTTCAAAGTAGAGGCGATAAATGTATACATCCCCAAGCAAACCCTACAAAAATAGTCTTAACAATTCCAGTCTTCAATAGTGCTAAGAATGCAAGAGAAGTTGGAGACCTCAAGGTAACTTGTACTGCTGCATTTACTCCTGAAACCTCAGACCCTTTCCTGCCTTCACTGTCACCACCAACGCAGAAATTCAAGCTTTTCAACTCCAGAGATGCTACTCCTTGATAGCCCTGCTCTAGGCCACAAGCTCCCTTGAATGTGCTCATTTGCATCCTGATCTGAAATGAATACCCTCCACATAGGAAGCCATTTTATTCCAAATGCCGGTACAGTTCTTTCTCCTCCTTCCTAACACAATCACCTGGCAGTTGTGATGTGGCACTGCCTGAATATACAACACAGTTTTCAGCTCAGACCTCTGTTCTTGCTTTATACCTTCATGCCTGGCAACTTTGAGAGAATGTCTCATAGGAGAGACCCGTATTGAGCCAGCCAAGGTGTGATGTTGCAAGGCTAGCACAAGGTTGATAGGACCTGAAATCTCCCCTTGCTTAATTCAGATATCTAAACACAGGCATCTAATGTGGTTTTGCTCCCTCACACAACCCATCTGCCTTCTACCTGCCCCTCCAGGAAGGCACAGCTTATCCATGGGTCTTATGTAATTTCTACCTGTCTTGAGTGGAGATCTAAGATAGCTGAGTTAGTCTAAAATAGACAGCTGAAAATGAAGTGGGACATCCTGAGGTATATAAAAAGGCAATAGTCACCCTTGTCAAGGAAACTGGATGTCATTGGTGGTACCTTGTGAGTGGTTACATGGATGCACAGACCACTCACCTGCCTCTCCCTATTCAGGGCTGCTCTGAATGTCCAGGTGGCTTCTGGTCGCCAAACGCAGCGCCATGGGGATGGTCCTTTTGTGTGCTATTTCATGGCACTTACTAATTTCTGTGTTGCCCTTCCAGCACCCAACACGGCAGGCAGAATAGCTCTGTTCTTTATTTTCCCAGCACGCCATCATTTGCCTTTCCCTGGCTTTTTCCCCCCTTTGAACGAAAAATGCACTTGCAGTAATTTGTGCTTTAAGGCAAGTTGGGATGATTGTTTTTTAATTGACATTTGGATTGTCCTTGTTAGTCATCACTTGTAATGTGCTATTGTCTTTAAATGGTCATAATTATTAAAAAATAATTGGTTATGAACTTCTAGGGGTTTGCCAACTCATTACAACTAATTAAGAACATTGTTTATTGTAAGCTCGGCAGCTGGCATACACCTAAAGGAGCATTCATTTCCCAGTCTATTGCTGGTGTTGCAATTGCAAGTTCTGCACAGGAGACACACATTCTTTTTATTCCTCTTTTAAAGGAAGTTTGTTTCCAGGCTGAAAACTCGCTTGTCACTGGTTCAACAAGTCAGGCAAGGGGAAGAGCAAACAGGAGGTAGAAAAGCAAGATGATGTTGCTGTTAGTGCAGGACCCGTATAACCTTTGCTTTTCCTCCTTTTCCAGCCATGATATTTTTCTACTGACTTTAACAGCTGCTTTTTAAGAAATTCAGGTTCTTTTGCCCTAAACGTATCTAAACTCAAATAAATTCAACATTCATTTCCGAAGCTACTTTTCTGTTTGAATGGGGAAGAACCCTTCCAGAGCAGATGTAGCAAACTTTTCCAAAGCGCTCATTTCCTAGGGAAGGACAGTGTGGTTTGCACTCGCTGCTAATGCAGTCATTTGAAACTCTTGCTGAAGATTACTGCCTTCTGCAGATCCTGTGTGCGAGAAAGATTTAATTAACTGAAGTTCGTAAAGCACAAGGAGCTCATCAGATAAAGGATGCTGTTTAATTGCAAAGCCATAATATATTATGATTTCTCGTTATTGTTTTAATACTGTAATTATTCTTAAAATGGTTTGTGGCTCAATCCCTCTGTTCTGGCTCTTGGTGTGTTAAAGGAAGTTCCATTTACTGCTGGTTTCCCTTGATTTCTTTCTATTGCTCATTGTCTCCCTGCTAGTAACTGCATTTAGAAATGCCAGCAGACCTATAGAGGGGAAATCTCACTGAACAAAATAGTTCAATATCCAAAAAAGACAAAAGAAACAAGTAGGAAAATTCAAATATTGTCCTTACGGATTGAAAGAAAATCTTTGCACAACTTACTTCGCCTGTACCATTGCAGTTCAAGGGCTTGGATCAATAGGGAACCATTCACTGTCTCCAGTGGGCTTTTGGTCAGGTCCTATGTGAAATACAATTGCCTAATGAGCTCTCAGGAAGGGCAGCAAGCCGTGCAGCAAGCTGTGCAGGCAGGATGCAGGGACAGGCTCTCATTGTAGCTCTCTCAGATAAATACAATGAACAAAACCATTGCAGGTTTGAATAGCCACTGGGTTCATACGAGGACATGTTCCACACATCAAATGTATGGGCACCGCATAGTCTAAAGGACCTCTATTTTTAACATGGGCTCAAGTATTAAAGGAAAACAGGTCTCACAGTTACACACTTGACAGCCTTTGAGCTGGGGATGGCTCAAACCCTGATAAGAGAGTGCACATTGTTTAAGTGCCTGCTTCTCTTGCCTTCTAGTGGGCAGCTCAGGAAGAGTTGAGGTGCAAGATCTGTGCTCATGGCAGGATTTGTAGACCTCTTCACACTGCAAGTGAAAAGAAGTGAGGAAAAGCATCCTTTTGGAAGTTCCCCACTCATCCTGTCTCTGTGCAATGCACTGCATGGAGACTTACAGGAGAGAGGACTCAATGCAATTGCTTTGCCACCAGAAGAAGAGAAAAGGCATGTCAGTACAATGTCACGTTTTATAGCCAGCCTGTCTCTAAGTCCTACCAGGGCTCAGATGCATAGTCATGTGTAGTAAGAGCTGGGTCAGGCCTGCAATCTCAAGTGAGACTGTAAACATGTTTCTGAGTTGAGACTCATTTGGTTTTTATTATATAGTCAGCCTGATATGAAAGCTCAACTTAGAATTCACTCTTAATTCACAAGTCAGAATCCATCTCCCCGTTGACTTCCCCTTTCACTCCCATACTCACAGAATGGTTGGGTCTTTGCTAACCAAGACAGTGAGGATTCAGGATCACAGCATGCTGGTGACAAATGGTCAGTCAGGAGTTGATCTTGCTTTGGGCAAAATATAGCATGAGCTGCCTATTGAGGTTATCACAACACTTGAGGGAACTATCTGTTGCCCATTTCTTATACCTGTTTGTGTCACTTCAGGGCTCTGAGTTCAGGAAAGGGCCAGTGCTGGAGATGAGCTCAGAGCCCCTTAGCCAGTATGGCTGCAATTACTGGATGATGAAGTTGCACAGATCGTCGCTAGCATTTGTGCACCCTTGAGTGCACATCACAGTCAGATATGATTGAGCACAGATGTTCAGATCACTGGAATATAGAATAGGCACATTAGCCTTTGCACACAAAGCTAAGCAGCAGGTGCTTGCTTCCAGACCAAGCCAGTCTTTGAGACAGTCTGAGGTTGCAGCTCTGTGCTGTGCCATCTAACGAGTTCAAGCAGTGCTTCATTGGGCTGTTGAGAACTGTGCAGGCTGGAATCAAACCTCTAGACAGCATCTGAGTGATGCTGTGTAAGATGCACTGGAAAGAGTTAGACAGGCAGTTGATACGCAGTCCAGAGCTGGGAATAATAACAATGCTCTCTCTGTGTGTCCTGGTGGTAAAAAAGAGGCTCATGGTGGCCTGAAAGTGCAACACCTGTGAGCTATAAGAACAACTGTGGTCAGGGATGCATCTGGTTCAAAGGAAACTGGAAATTATATCCAGAAACTACTTTCTGGGAAAGCATTATGGGTTGCAAAGTAAATAGTCCATTTTCATTACAAAGATAGTTTTAATAAGATAGCATTATGGTATCCTTATGTTCTAATGGTGCACATTTCATATACTTACATGAGAGATTATCTTCCCTCACTCTACTGCTTCAAAATGCGAGTGCTGGCAGAATGTGACTGACTGAAAGTCAAGTATGATGTTGTGCTCTTTAATACCCACAGAGCTCGAACTGGCACTAGAAGCAATCCCAGGCACAGCCACAGGTTGGGCAGAGAACAGATTCAGAGCAGCCCTACGCTGAAGGACTTGGGGGTGTTGGTCGATGAGAAAATGAACATGAGCCGGCTTCAGTGTGCGCTCACAGCCCAGAAAGCCAACCGTATCCTGGGCTGCATCAAAAGCAGTATGAGCAGCAGGTCGAAGGAGGTGATCCTGCCCCTCTACTCTGCTCTCGGGAGACCTCACTTAGAGTATTGTGCGCAGTTCTGGTGTCCTCACCATGTAAAGGACATGGAACTCTTGGAACAAGTCCGGAGGAGGCACTGGGGACTTCATGTGCTCCCAAGGGGCTGCTGCAATAGGGTCAGCTAAAGTCAAGGCTGAGTACTGAATGAGTCAAATCAAGGCACATGTGTTAGAAAAAGCCCAGCACCTACATATGGGCTAGTATTCAGATATCAGCTAGCTTTAGAGGAATGTCTACTTGAAAATATGATTGTGGGGTAAGCAAATGATTAGATAAATTTCAGCTATGACTTAATAAGAACCTGTAAGCCTAATGCATGAATGGTGATCCCTTGCAATAAGTGACGACTAGGTATTCAAAATGGGAAAAATATTCACTAAGGACTAGCTTCAGTGCTGAATTTTTCCTCCTCCTCACCTTCTCATTACCCGTTTCCCATTACCCTGTGTAACTTCTTATGCATACAGGTTGTGACCGAGACATGAACTGCTCCCAAGTCTTTTTGCTGCTCTGTGTCCATATGGCGACTTTCCCTGAGCTGGTGTATTTTCCTCTCTGAGGGTATACAGGCAGGATCAAATGTCCAAATAATGTGACTGTGCCAGCTTTGTACATGAAGATGTCTTAATACATTTACCTTAATTATTGAAAATCTATAATCTCCTCAAAAATTTTAATTATTTTCAGAATTTTCAGTATTTTTTCCATTTGGAACCTGAATACTTTCACCTTTTCTTTAGCCTGATGAAAAAGCTTATTTTTTTCCCATTTCCTATTCCTCCCTTCCCTTTCTCCCTCCTTCAGTGAAGGTGAGGAAGGCCCAAATCCTTGTAATGCGCAGCCCCAGGCATCACGGCTGACCCCAGCAAGGAACTGCTCCAAGCAGCAGGCACATTCCATCAAGTTCCTTGTCTGAATGAAAAGCTGAAGTGGCTTTTCTGTGCAGGGAGGATTGAAACCAGATCCTGTTATTAAATTTGCTAAACGGGAACGTAATGATTTATGAGGGAGGTAGTGAACCCTCAGAAAGAATTTGGTAATAATAATGCTGGGTGAACGGCAGCGCGGAACAGGCTTCAAGAGCAAATGATCTGTTAAAAAACCCACCAAAAACAAAGCAAAAAGCCCCATTTAAACAAAGCTGCTAAATATGAACCAGATAAAAACTTTAATTATGTCTAATGAGATCAGCAAAGCAAACAAAGGGCTGAAGTGGGATTCATCTGATATAACCAATAAGAAGCACAGACAATATCCTTTTACAGTCACACCTGAGAAATTGAAAGCCTGCAATGTATTTAACTACACACCAGCCCTGCTGGCAGATATGTAACTAAATCCCAGGCATTGCTTTGGGGAAAAAGTAATATTCAAACATCCCCATAACTTTTCATTTTTGTGGAACACGAGTGGCAAAATTCAAAGGGTTCTGGAAGTTTTAGGTGGGCCCTATAGTGAACAGAGCAGGGGCCTTAGTGCTGTTTAGAAAGGTTGGTTTATTGATGCAAATTTAAGCCACTTTGGAAAAGCAATGCTCTTAATGTAAGAGAAGGGATGAGGATGTCTGTTCATGGGTTCGTGTATGTTTAAAGCTTATTCAAGAAGAGTATCTCTTCATTAAAACAATAATAACAATGAAAATAGGGAAGGACATTGTGGCTTTCCACATTGCTTTACAGTGTGTCCATGCCACAGCTGGATCACTGCAGGGAATGTTATGGACCAGCACTGAATGAAATGAAAGATCCAGACTGCAAGTGAGCTGCTTGTGCGAACCCTTCCAAAGCCACCCCATCCCCTGATTTCCCTGGGACAGCAGGCAGCTCATGGGGTCGCTGTGGTCAGGTCCGCATCCAGGAAAAGAAAGCCAGGTGCTGAGGAAAAGGGCAATAAAAGAAAGCAACAGCTCTGAGCCAATAACCAAGTATTGCTCTGGGCTACAATAACACACAGCAACATGTATAAAGATCTGGCTTCTCTGGGCTCTGTCTGACTCAGGGAGAATTGCTGTGATTCCTGGAAAACAGCGGTGGCCCACTGCAGATGGAAGGAAACATTTCTATGGGGTTTATTGCTTTCCTAAGGCAGACAGGTTACCTCCCCCCTGCGTTCCTTTGTTTCTGTGGCTTTTTCATCACTAGACTTTTAATATTGCAGCTACATCACTTTTTCCCCCACTTTTTTTTTAACCCGTTGGTTAGTTTTATTTCTCCAGCCTCTCCACACTGTGTAACAATGTGTGTAAAAGGGAATATTTACTTTTGAATGCTACCTGCCCCGAGAGCAATAAGGCTTCCATGTAACAGCTGTGGCCACTAATTCACTGCAACTGCAGTCTGTCTTCTCAGCGTCAGCTACATTTCTTTTCCATATGTTCACTCCCTTTTAACTTAAGTTTTCCCATTACCCTGCAGTAACATTGAGTAACTGTTTTGGGCTGCATTCAAATGCAAATTAATATCCCCTTCTGCCCATTAGCTCTTCTGTTTCTTGTCTAGCCAAGGCAACTGGAAACAAGTGAGGAGCTTGGTTCAGTGGTTGGGCAGAGGGGCCCTGTCTGGGCTGAGATTGCTGTTCATCCCTGAGAGCAGACATGAAGCAGCAGGCTGCAGAAAGGAGAGTCCTTCATCAAGATGTTTCCTGTCAAATAACCCCTGAACTCTAACCATTCAGCATCTGCCGTAGCTCTCTTGAACTTCAGTGTTTGATGTATATAATTCACACAATGCCTATGCTGTGCTCTGGACTGGAAACATCCGGTGGGTTGACATCAAGAGACCTTTAAACAAGGCATGGGTGAGCCACAGGGAAAAGAGAGATGTCACTGAGCAAACTGCATGACTCAAACCTTAAAAATCATTAATGAGCAAATGTGTTAAACTGGAGAAACCTTTAAGCAGGCACAAAGTTCCCAAAACAGGGGACATAGCATGAATGTTGCCAATAGCATGAAGAGAGGGGAGGGGGTGGAGAGAAGAAAATACATAGAAGAAAACCTGACTTTCTTTCCTCATTCTAGGCAAACGCTGTGATGTAATTCCTCTGTATCCCCACCCAGAAAATTAAGTTCCACCCATGTGAGTCACCAGCCCCAAAGAGGCTTATGCATTTCTTCATGCCTCTGCAACTATGAGATTCATCTGAATTTGTTTGCCACTCTAATCCTCAATCACCTACTGGTGTCACCTCTCCCTTTCCAGCACAGGCATAGGCAGTGTGTGCAAATAGCATTAGCCCGTGCTAGGCTGCTATGTGGGAGAACCTTTAGTTTAAGTTGATTGCTTCCCTTTGAAACTCCCAAAAGCAAAAGGGATACAAGAACAGGAATAGCATTCATCACTTTAAAAGGTTTCAGTGCCTAAGAAACAAAGTCAGGAGGCAAAGCTATGATGCTTGAACCCATGTTGAAACTAGCTCAAGCTCAGTTGCTGGAAGGCATGCTGATGTGGAGAGAGTGCATTGGTTAAGAATGGACAGGCACCATATTTCCTACCAGAGTTCCGGCTGGGTGAATTAGTAACAACACTCATTCAGTCAAGAGGCATCAACAAAAACATTCTCCCTAACAGAAGAATCCCTGAAACACTGATCAGAAATCACTTGCAAAAAGTTATGTTCATGATGGCTTGTACACCAAATGGGTAAAGATATGTACCTAGCAAGTGAACAATCATAGATCATAGAATAGTTAGAATTGGAAAGGACCTTAAAATCACCCAGTTCCAACCCCCTTGCCATGGGCAGGGACACCTCCTGCTAGACTATGTCAGATAATGAATAAATAAGAGATAATTGTAATTGAACCACAAAGAGGAAGGGAGCAAAATAGTCCTGGGATAAATTACTTACCATAAAAAAATCACTGCTCCTTGGAAAACCCACACCCTTGAGTTCACAATAGGTAAAAAGATGGTTGCTTAAATTTTCCATTTCTGAGCTGTTCAGAACATTGTTTATGTTCATGTATAAGGTAGTTTCATGCACAAGAATTCTGTTCTTCCAGTGCAGAGTAATGAACGTGTCAGCCCAGATAACTGCTAAAATTCAGCCGTCTGCAAGATGTCATGGAGAGAGACTATTGCACAGGAGATTTTGGCTCTAGAGATTGGTCTGGAGGTTGTACTTTCTGTACAGGATGTTGGGGTTTTGGTCTCGTTTGGACAAAGTAAATCCCATGGCACATCAGTGTTGTTGTTTAACCTTAGGCACTCATAAAACACTCCTTCAGTACAAATGTGCGAAGGAGGGGAAGGAAGTTTTGTTAGAAGGTGTTGAAAAAACATTTTCTGGACAAAGATGTGAGAAGCCAATCCGAAAGTGACTGAAAGAAATCAGACAAATGCTGCATGAAACAGATCAACTTTCATCTCCTACCTACCCATAAAGGACAAGTATAAAATAAAGACAGGAAAACAACCCTTGTCCTGCTGGCCTTTCTTATCTTTTTAGAGAGGCAGCAACTGAGTTCCCAGCTTTGAAGTCTATTTAATAATGACCCTGCCAAACCTGATTAGCACATGCCTGCATGCTACGTCGATGACAAGGGAGCTGAGAATTCAGCTCTCTGAAACGGAAATGTCTGGAAAACTGGGGCTGTGGAATCACAAAAAGACATGTACATCCCCTGTCAGCTGCAGCAGTGAGGGTGAGCAAAGTGAAGGAATGGTTTCAGGCCAGGTTATGTAGGACCTTGAGCAACTTGGTCTACTGGAAGGTCCCTGCCCATGACAGGGGGTTAGAACTAAATGATCTTAAGTTCTTTTCCAACCCAAACCGTTCTATGATTCTATGCTGCTGAATGTGCACACTGTATTGCTCTTGCTTTTGCATCTGCAGCATTCTTTATTCTGCAGCTCTGAGCACTCGCTGCATCCGGAATCCCTGACATCCCTCCCTTCCTGTCAGAGCCTGACATCAAATACGTCAAATGAAGTGCAAAAGAACCTCATAATGAATGATAATGGAATAACAGGCCAGAAGGAAAGTTTCTCCCTAATAGCCAATGACTGGTTCAATAAAAGTAGAGCAGAAACCAGCAAAAACAGAGAGAAAACTGGCAGCAGGATTAGCCCTGCTATTACTGCAGACATCCAGCTACCAAGAGCCAGAAAGCAGCAGCAGTATCAGGGTGCTAGCCTCCCTCTGCAGGGTACAAATAACTCCCATTGAAATCAATGACATTTATTCAGGTCCTGTGACAACAAAATGGAGCCTCCTCTCTACTTTTCTCAGTGGTGCTGTTGTGGAGAGATCAGTGAGAGTGAAGCATATGAGTGTGTGTAATTTGGGCTCTCTGTTCAAGAGCACTTAACTGTCATGACACACTGCAAAAACATTGCCAGCATGTAAGGCAGTTTGCAGGTCCCCGTCAGAAGTAGAGGCAGACACACAAGGCAGCATGCATGTGTTGGGACTGCTTGCTTGAATCTATTCCCATTTTGTCTGCTGCTGGCAGATAGTTTGTTCAATGAAGCACTCTCAAGTGCTCTTTCTTGGTCTTCCTTGCATTTTGGAATAGAAAATGCCTATTCATTCCAGTTTCTTTTCTTGCCCTGCAAACCCAGCTATCAGCACTGCATTAGGATGTGGGGAATGTCAGGCATGCAGCCAGAGTGGAGGCTCTGGATTGTGGCCTCTGAAAAGGCTGAGAACTTCACTTAGGACTAAGGGAGAGGTCTCAATGGGTTTGCTCACACAAGTGGATTTTCTTGGGCTTAAAGTGGGGAAATGGGACTTGAGGACACATGCTGGAGGGCAGGCTCTGAAGTCAAAACCCTCTTGGCAATGGGGGAACTGGTGTGAGAAAAAGGGGCTTGAATCCAGAGTGGCATGCCCAGAATGTATAAAGGGTATTCTACTGTAGAAATACAGCAAGGTAAATGCTCAGGTAGTGCTTGGCAAAGGCTGCAGTCAGGTTTTGAACAGTTAGCAGCAGTTAGCAGCTAAGAATCAGCTCAAGATTTGACTAAAAGCACCAGAAAACCATTGCTGGTGACTGTTTTGTTCTGGTCAGTGAAGCATGTATATCTCCAGTAACCGCTGGGGGTATAGATTACATCAGTTATTGGTTAATTTGCCAATACCAGAAAGGCTGAACAAGATCAAGGCCTTCATTCCAGAAGAGCTGTACCCAGACATGGGGAGAGTTATTTTGATTGAAGTAAATATTTAAAGAAAGAGAGCTGCTATCATAACCAGGCTAACTCCTAAGCAGATACCCTGTGAGATGTAGAAAGTGGAATTTCTCTTCTCTTACTGGATCAGGAAGGTGCTTTTTTTTCCCCCTTCCTTTTTTCTACTCCTCTGAAAATCCCATTAATTCACTAGATAGGAGCGCTGTGAGGACTGTTACATTCCAAGGGGATTAGATAACAAGGAGGGAGGAAGGGAAGGAGTTGTTGAAGAAGTTGTTGAAGAGCCTTCCCCCTACACGGTTTCCCCAGTCTCTCATCTGCCTTGCTCTCCCCTGGTACTGAATAGCATCAGAAATGATAAAAGCCTTGAATTCAGATACAGTCGCAGACACTTGCTCCAGATCCCCGTATGGCCACATCTGTTGCAGAATTCATAGTAGTGGCTTGAATCCATTTAGTCAATGTCAGCTGGAGACCTGTGGGGTTTTTCAGGTAGAGCAAAAACTCCCCGTGTAGAGACCCTTATTGCTAGAGCAATTTTTTATGTAATTTAGCTTCATTGCATTGAAAAGAAGTATAAATAAAATAAAATCCCCAACTCCTGAAAAGTAAAATGAGGACTCTGCGCTCTGAAGCTGTAGTAGTTCATCTGGAAGTGTGCATGTAAACTAATAGAAACCTTCTTATAAATATTATTACTTCAATTTAGATTAAGACATCTAGAACACTGACCGATGGAGGATGTTTCATTGGAAAACCCCTGCTTCAAGGTTCTGACTGAATTAAATATTCCATAATCTAGAAAATATTAAAATGTATGAAAATTATCTCTGTTCGGTCAAGAGAGCTCTAGCTGTGGGGTTGCCTGTTAATAATTTCCTTCAGAGTTTGATGCTTTATCTTGGGGCAATTCTGTTATTATAAACCTGGACTAACAATTAGTTTATGGCAATTCGGCGTAAAAGGATAAATAGTGTCCAAATGGCAGTCTGCTTGTTTTAACTGATGCCACTGTGCGTCTGAGTACCACATGGGGCTTTTATCCACATTAAACTGGAAGATCTGACTGCAGTGATGTGAGTGCAGCGGCTGGGAGAGGATACCTCTATGATCGAAATGGAGGTCAGCATAACCATAACTTTGTCAGAAGTGCCCGCACAACCAGCTGTTAACATCCTCCTCATCCTCCAAATCTACACCCAATCAAAGCTGAGTATGGAAAACCTCGGTGGTTTTGGTACCTGGAGGCACTTTGGATTTCAGAGGGGCTATTGCAACCTGAACATTAGATGCTTTCTAGTCTGGCTAGGCATCCTTCTACAATCACATCTTCTTGTGGGTTGAGATGGTTCTTGCATTGGACTAGTGACTGGCTTTATTTATATTCCATGGCTAACACCTAGTTAACTCCACTGTAGCTGGAACAATTTTGAAAGAAATCTTGGAAGTACAAATGAGGATCAGGACCAGAAAGACCAAAAAGAAATCTCAGCAGGTCTATTGCAAATGCCATTAAATGAATCATGACTGTAAGGACAAACCTACTTCATGATCCGGGGGGTGACTGAGTCTGAAATCTGACAGATGCACAATCCTTACTTTCACGAACTATACTAATATTTACTGGTTTAGATACGAGGTGCTTTCTCCAAGCATTGAGTCACCCCACACACAGGAGGAATTCATCCTTTTTTTGTCTTGCAGAACATTGCAAAGTTACTGGAGGATTTTTGATAGTTGGGGGTAGGATTTGTTGATTTTTCTTTGAAATACCCATATAGTTATTTTCAGAAGAGAGAAGTGTTTGATGAGCACGAAGTGTAGCCAGGGTAAAAGATACACCACTATGATCTATCTTATGAGTGTCTCCATACATTCATGTTCAAGCAATTCATCACCACACAGAAAGGAAAGACATGGTCAGCTGGTGGCTGTAAATCCATCCATTTCTATAACTCACTCTAGTCAGATGTGTTTGCAGAAAGCCCAGGAGCAAACTCTGTCCTGTTTTAAATAGTAGCTGAGTGTTGCTCATGTGGGACTTATCAGTCATAGAGCCTTAATGCAAAGGCATCCATGCTATAGATGGAAATAAAGAAAAGACCAAGCCGTACTGAGACTGTTGTTTATGCAGACAAGCAGGTTTTATTGGGCATTTTTATTCTAAAGAGCACAGAGTACCAAAAGAGTCAAACTCATTTTACTTCTATCTTTAAAGGTCAGTGCCTGATTCTTGTCTATGTGCTCCCATGCAATTTTGCTCTCCCAGGCTAGATGTTCAGAATCTTGACAAGTCCTGGAGAGTTGCCTCACCTATCTTCAGACACCTGTAAATCACTCACCTTATGTAAATAGATCACTTTATTTCCTTCTGCAACTAGCAAGAGAAGCAGTACAACAAAGTTGCTCCTGTGGTTCCTTTTCTCTGCGTTGATGGTGGAGGGAACCCATATTATGAATCTAAACAACCCATATTATGAATCTAAACAACTTGCTTAACTTTTAGATGCTCAGTGTTGTCCCATGCCTGCTTTCTTGTGTTTCAGCTACACCAAACGCACTTTTCTGACCCCTGTGGAGCCTTTGCGCCACCAGCACTGTCCTCACTGCAGCTGCAGTAGCTGGAAAGAGGGGGCCTAATTAGGGCACTGTCACTCTAACTGAATGTGCACTGAGCAGGCAGAGGATGAAGTGCATCAGTGCACTTTTGTCCTACTTAACTTCTAATACCTAACGAAAATCTACCCTCTCTCACTTTCAAGCCATCACCTCTCCTCCTGTCACTGAATGCCCTTGGAAAAAGCCCTTCTCCAGATTTCTTATAGGCTCCCTTTGGGCGCAGGAAGCTGCTCTAAGGTCTCCCAGGGACCTTCTTTCCTCCAGGTTGAGCAAGCCCAGTTCTCTCAGCTTGTCTTCACAGCAAAGGTACTCCAGCCCTCTCATCATCTTTGTGGCCTCCTCTGATTCACCCCAACAGGTCCATGTCCTTCTTATGTTAGGGGCTCCAGAGCTCAATGCAGTGCTCCATATGGGGTCTCACACAGAGCAGAATAGAGGGGGGAGAATCACCTTCCTTGACCTTGTAGAAGGCCATCACATTGGTCAGGCATAATTTACCTTTAGTGAAGCCATGCTGGCTGTCACCAGTGGCCTCCTTGTTTTCCACGTGCTTTAGCAGTTTCCAAGAGGATCTGCTTCATGATTGTGCTGGCCACAGAGGTGAGACTGACTGGCCTGTAGTTCCCTGGGTCTTCCTTCTTTCCCTTTGTAAAAATGGGGGTCATGTTTCCCCATTTCCAGTCAGTGGGAACTTCACCAGAATTCCACAACTTTTCAAATATGAGGGATAGTGGCTTGACCACTTCATCTGCCTGTTCCCTCAGGACCAAATGATGCATCTCATCAGGTCTCATGGATTTGTGCATCTTCAGATTCATTAGATGTTCTCGAGCCTGTCCTGTCCTGAATCTTTTATAATCCTTATTCACACACTCCTACCCACTTACTGCTTCTGCCTGGGCTGCATCCATGGCCTAACCAGTCAATTCCTACCATGCCCTGCCCTCCTCAAAGAGGTATGAAGCTTGAGTTAAAAGTGACTTCTTTATCCATGTGTGTTTCACACATGAAACACACAATTTGGTTTTCAAATTGCTGACAACCAGTGATTGCTTTTACTACATTTTGCATCTCAGAGTTTAACAAATAGCATGGATGAAAATCCCCCATATCCAGTTCACATAAGTGAGGAATTCAGACGCAGTTACCCTGTGTCTTTATGAACTCCATGAAGTGCCAGATGACCAGTCACTGTAATTGTTACACAGGTTTAAGAGTATTTGATTTCTGAGAAGTGATTATGCCTGAAATAGATTGTGCCCAAAGAAAAATGATCTGCATGGAAATGCACTTAATTATAAACTGCCACAACAGAAACAGAACCTGACAGCCCAGCTGCCCCATAGGACTTCTGCATACATCACTGAGCAGAAGAAATGGTGCTAAGTACCAAGCTCTTAAAATTCACTGGCAGGCACCAAAAACCCCTCTGATTTTCAAAACCAGTTGGCTCCCAGGCAGCATTCATAGACCCAAGGGGAAGCACTGGGGGTGCAAGGCATTTGAGAGGAGAATTTGCAACCATTTATAACCATCCAGAATCAGAGGGCTGATGTACCTGGAGGCATATATGTGTGTTGCAAGTTCCTCTTGTAGAGATTGGGACTCTGCAGGGATTGAAGCAGCTGCAGCCGTGTGTTGGGCTCCTTGTACTTTCCCTAAGGAATAAGATTCCAGATATCATGAACTGGCACCACATCATGCACAACCAGTGGCAGTATAAGAGAAGCATTTTCTTCTACCACAAGCTCTCTGCTGTGAAAGGCAGCTGCTCATTGCAAGGCAACTTCACCTAATAAGGTAGCACAGCACAACCTAAAAGTACTCTAAAATCACCAGGATTCATCAGTTTCAGACCAGAACTACTCACAAGTGTGGTAATAATGATGGAGAGTCTACAAGCATGGTCATTCAGAATAAAGGAAAGAAAATAGAGCTGAAGCTTTGTTACATCTACTAAAGAAAAAAATGGCAAGAAATAAGTAAGACAGGAATAATGTACAATCTACTGGCATGATAAATCCTGTGGATGCAGACGGAGCAAAGCTGTTGGAAGGTACTGTTTCATTTGGAAAGAAACCAATTAGCAAAAGGAATAGATACTTGTGTAAAAGAGCAAAGTAGATATGGGTCTGTTAGTGGAAATTCCAATTCTAGTTGATCAGAGCAGATCTAAATCCTAGTAAAATGCCCACAAACAGTAAGCACAATAGGCATCTGTGAGGAAGACATCAACACAAGGACAGCTATTGTGCAGAATAAGACTACAAATACCAAACTAAAGCAATGGGGCAAACACAACAAGCAAATTGACTGAGGATGGTCCAGTGAGTTCATTAGCAATGGCACCATGGAAGACAGAAAAGAGATTCCAGGCATCCGTGCAGGGCCATGGAAGCTGTGGGAACACTGGATGCAATACAGCTCTCAGCAGGACTAGCTATCCTCAGCAGAGTACTGCACTAACATAGTTTAACTGCTTTTGACATCCAGTCTAATCTGTTCAGAGCAGAACAAAGCAACATCACATGCAACAGTGCAGATCACTTAAACATCTTTTATATCCCTGCACTCAGGTAATCTGGGAAGGAAAATCAGAAGATCCTATAGACTTGTTGTAAACTTAGGGGGATTTCTGGAGAACAGGAAAAGATCAATGGTGTGAGTGTAACATGTTCTAATGATTCAAGTGCACAGACGCTGCTGAAGAAAGACAGCCCTTTTCTTGGTATGTGAGCATCCAAACGAGTCGGATCTCACCTAGACTATGAATCAGTGTAATAAGGAGCCAAATTCTCTTGGAGACACACAGCCAAAGTGTGAGGATCAGAGCTAAAATCCAAAGGGAAAATGCAGACTGTCAAAAAAGGCCAAGAAACAAAACATGTAGCTTGTCATTTGCACTAGTTGATGTGCTGAATTATTACCTACTGTGGGACATCAGGGAGGTTAACACCAGAAATATTCTCAGTGTCAGAATGGTCTCTTATCTATAAGCACATTTTTCAAAGCAATGGGCATCTGTGGGACAAATGTGAGATAGAATTAGTGCAGTCTGAACCTGGTGAAATGGTTGGATCTGTTCGATCTGCTGGTGTCAATGGAAAAGGAGCTGTCAAGACCACAAAGTTAGCACAGCAGCACAAGAAACCAGAGTGTAAACGAATCTAAATTGGCTTAAAGCTGCTGTAGTCAACAGTGTTAATACAATCAGTAAACTTTACCAGGACTTAAGAACACACCCTGTATTGTCTGCATGAACAGCTGGGTATCAGTGTTTCACAGATATATGTGATGATGTGGGTAAGGCCCTGTGTTGCTGCTATGTGATCAGATAAAGAGCTGGGTTTCCTGGATCTCCCAAACACAAATATAATAACTGATGACGTTTGCATTATTGGGGGAAGCAAAGTCCAGATGAGAACATAGGCCTATAAAACTGCCATGCAGGAGACCTTGAAAAGATTCTCAGAAAGATAACATTTTAAGGCGGTGTATAGATAAGATCTCTTAAAACCGAAAGGTCCTACTGGGCTTTTCAGACTGTTAACAAACTCAGCAGCATCAGGGAATGTTCTTGAACACTGGGATATATTAGTTTATGTTGTTAAATTGGCAGACTAACGTCTGGCATGGTTTTGGCTCAAGCAGCCTGGCACTCCACTGAACAACTAACTTCAAGGCACTGTTTGGAAGTTACCACTGGCCAGAACTATCCCCAGTAGGCAGTTTGGATGTGGCCACCCTCTTTCAAGGCATGGACCTTCTGTTCTGTGTCTGCTGGTCTTCATGTCAGGAACTTTTTCTGGACATGTTACACTGCCATAGATATGACTTTGAGACTCCCTGGGAGATCCAGTGAAGACAGTTACAGAGTAAACCCACTCCATAGCTGTCCTCCTCTTCAGAAACAATGAATGGATCATGTTGGAGAACTGAGCAGGTTTGAGTCTGACAGCAAAGACCTTACAACCTGGTGTGAAAACACAAGTCAGGCCGGCTAAATGTGTGAGCTACAGACTCAAGGCAGTGGATGATGCAAAACTTCAGAAGAGCGGAAATTAACAGAAAGCATATTGTACAATGCAATGTAAAGTCTGGATGCTAGGAAGACCTAGAAAGACTATGAATGTCCATGAGTGAGCCTGAGAGAGGAGACAGAGGGCAGAGGAAACAGAGCCAATAGGTTGCTCTGAATGAAGATAGCAACAAGGTCCAATCAAGTTAGCAATCAAGATACTGAAAACAAATAGGGGAATGGGTTTGCAAACCCATTGAAATGTGTATGAGTAGAAAACACTGAAAAAGAATAATGGTTAAAGCCACATCTGTAGGTTCAGGAACTTATTAATATCCACTTGCCTTAGTGGCAATTAATCTTGTAAAGCACTTACGCTAAAATTGTTCCAAATAGTGTTTTAAGCAATCTTAGGAGGAGGAGCATATCTTTCAGGAAGAAATTCTTTAGAGATTTCCCAAGGAGTCACTCTATGTACATGGCCACATAAAATTATAGAACAGTTAGAGTTGGAAAGGACCTTAAGATCTCTGTAGAAATAATACATGTGTATTTTGTGTTGCAAACATGATATTATCAAGCACTGAGAACATGAAATGTCTCTTAGTCTTCAACTTGCACACTTCATTGTTTTGCACAGCCCTGCACTTCTGTAAGCAGCCTTGACTCAGGCAAATGAGGAAAGATAACAACAGGAACTGCTTAGGAGATCGGTTGTAAAACGGTGACCATACTGTGAACTTGCTTCAGAAGATGATCAGTTTCAGAAAGAAACAAGATCTGTAAGTAGGGATGTAGAAAAGAAGAGAGAAAAAGTAAGGGAGGTGGATCATGTCACAGATGTCTCATGTCTTCTCTTCATCATAAAGTCAGTTTATGATGGAGAGAAGGGGGAGATTACGTTGCGTAGAAGAAAGCTGGGAATCCTCTAATAAAATGTCTGACAGCAGAGAAACATCACTGTGAAGGAAATACAAATGAAAGGCAAACAAATATTTGCTTTCCGTCCTAGGATATTTGAATTGTGTAGGGCATCATCTAAGATCCTGGATGTGCTTTGGAAGACAAACCCATGTCTTAACCTCTTAATCTTGCAAGATGCGCATGCCAGTCCGTACCCAAACTGTTTCCTGCTCTGTGGCACCACCTCCTGGCACAGAATGACAACACAAATCCTAAAAGAAGATGAAAAACAAACTCTATGTAGTTGTTTTGTTTGATCTAAGTTATTGTTAGAACCACTTTTATGAGGGAAGCAAGGAATGAGACCTTATTTTGATGCAAAGGTCTAAATACATGTAAGTGCAAGTAATTGCATCATTAGCACTACAGAATTAAATCATGAGTAAAAATAATGATGTATTTATGTGCTGTTGTATCAGTAATCTAGTGATTTTTGGTAACATGTACATTTCATCCTCACCCAGCCAAGCTTTCCTGTGTCTTTTAAACTTGCTGTATATAAACACAGAGAAAGCAAGGAACTGCTCAATGAGAAAAATCACTAAATCCCCTTTTGGGTCATGTAGCAACAAGAGGCTTTGAAATAAGGTCTCATCTGCACAGGCAGCGCTGCCACTTCTGAAGCCATCAGGAAGCCCTGTTCTCACACTGCAGGAAAGATTTCAGTGTTACTACACCTGAATCGCCACTGGATGTTAAAGATAAACTGCACTAAGAAATATGGCTCACTACAAGCCGTTAGACAGGAGAAGACTACTTAGAATGAAAGCCTGGAGGCATCCTTCAGAGCCAGTCCTTGGGCTCTGCCCAGCAATCCTCCCTTCTTTCCAGAGGGGAGCTCTGCCTTCCTGCCATATTTAGATAAGGCACAGTGTGTGAAGGCACAACCAGGGAGGTGGGCACATGGCTACAAGTAAAAAAAGTGGTTGCTGTTTTTGCTTCCTGTAGCTTTTTAATGTCTTCACCTTCAGTCTGCGTCATGGTTCAACCCCAGTCAGCAACTAAATACACACAGCCACTCTCTTGCTCTCCACACACAGCCCCCCTATCCTGGTGGGATGGGGAGAATAGGAAATAAGGTAAAAACCCATGGGTTCAGATAAGGACAGTTTAGTATCTGAAAGAAAGTAAAATGTAAAAACAACAATAATAAAAGGAAATCAAGAGAGAGAGGAATAAAACAAACAAAAAACACCAAGTGATGCACAATACAATTGCTCACCATTCTTACTGTTGCCCAGCCCATGACCTAGCAAAGACCAGTGGCTCCCAGACAGTTTTTCACAGTTTCTATATTGGACATGATGTGCTGTGGTATGGAATACGTCTTTGGCTGGTTTGGGTCAGGTGTCCTGGCTCTGCTCCTTCCCAGCTTCCCATGACCCTCCGCACTGACAGAGCATGAGAGATTAAAAAGTCCTTGATAGGGGTAAATGCTACTGAGCAACAACTAAAACATCAGTGTGTTACCAGCAGCGTTCTCAGACTAAAGCCAAGACACTGTACAGCTACTAGGAAGAAGATTAACTCTATTACAGTCAAAACCAGGACATTCTGTGAACTGATGAAACATCAGCATTCATGCATCCAGCAGCCTGCAATGTCTATCTTCTAGGCATAGACTGATCAGCTCCATTCTTACCCTCATTTCCATATTGAAAAATGCTTCAAAAAAGACAAGCTAATAGTTTGGCTGGAAAAGCCACCTGAATATATTGGGAACACCTTTATTAAAGATTTAGAAGTGAGTTGGCAAAAATCTCTTCTCGAAAAAAGGCAGAAAGAATTCATTTAGGAAGAGCTGAGGAAGGTAAAGTCAGTAAATGGGTGGAAGGCAAAATTCTATTTGAATAAGGCATTCCTGCGTTTAGGAGGACTAATCAAACAGGTAAGTGTAAATAAAATTTACAACTGGTTGTTCATGATGGTAGTTTTTAAAAATTGCTTAAATGACCACAAAAGTGGAGAGGAAAAAAGTTCCTGATCCTGCCACTTTCCATTGAGCAGACATTTACAAAACTATAACTTGACGTCTTTATTGCACAGAGTTGAGAAAAGGAAATATATTCACCAACACAGTGAAAGAGGAGGTGCTGTGGGGGACAGGTTCTTACTTAGCTAGATCTGCATTTTCAGCTTGCTACAAACCAGAAAATCTAAGATTGCCTTTCTTGCTATTGCGTTTACCTTGGCCACAGGGAAATTGGGCTCAATTCCTCCTCTTGTCCCTCCCATGACCATGGTTTTGTGTAAAACATCAAAACCCTCTCTACCTGATCATAAGAGGAAAATAATAGTTTCTTCTACTAGTGTGGCTGCAAAAGCATTGGAAGTTCCTGCCAATACCTTCTGCACATAACTCTCAGGACTGTTAGATCTTAAAAGATATGTAGATGTGGCACTTAGGAACATGGTTTAGTGGTGGACTTCATAGTGTTAGGTTAACTGTTGGACACAATGATCATAAAGGTCTTTTCGAACCTAAATAATTCTATGATACTCTGATCTGTATCTGAATGTCAAGACTGGATGAACTTTGCTTGTTGCAGTTTCAGTAATCTTGTAGTCTAACAACAGCACTGTTTTACAATGAAGTTTTTTGTTTAATAAGGAATAATAAAACTACACTCAAGAATATTGTAGAGGCAGCATATAGAGTGCAACCCTTGTTGCAGTTATCAAAATCTTATTACCCAGGGGAAGGGATGTGAACTTGAACTAACGTTCTGATTTCAGAACATCTCATAGATTTGCTTTTCAGAACACAAAGGAACCTGACATCCAGACACTAAACTTGGATCAATGTTTCTATATTGCTAATAGGACCAATTTTGTGGTGACCAGCTACTTGCAGCACTTGGCAATGAACAAAGCAGATTTTGGAGCACTGAGATGTCAGGCAGCTTATTCAGCAGGTATTTGTATAATCTGTTTTGTAACAGGAAATGTGCCATTGTCTTTGAGAGGATAAAATTAGATGTTAATTCTAGGCATTCACTGGAACTCCTGCAATAACACATGTCAATATTCTTTGAAGTAAAGCAACACAGTAGAAAAAGAGAGGATATAATCAAGACATGGTTTTGACAAAAGTGTTTAGTAAGAGATATCACCAGTGCTAGGAATGTGGAGCTCCAGGAGTCTGGGTCTTGTTCCAGCCACAGAAGAAAGGAACTGGACCGTTGCATGATGTCTTAGCAAAAGCAACTGTGTCAGGCAGCACCACTGGATCTCAAAAGCATTTAACAATTCACTAACCCCTTTTTCTTTCCCTTCTGTAGTCCAAACCCACCTTTATCTCAAAGGTGTCTCAGTTTTTAAGCACACTCTCTCATCTTTCAGGCTACAGGAAAATTTCTCATGCGTTGATTAGTGTTTCCCTACTACTACCTTCTTCTCCCCAATGTACGTCCTCTATTTGCTTTCTTCCCAATAAAGAAACCATGTTGCACAGGAGTAAGAGGATTCCTGGATTTAATTCGAGTGGTGTTTTCACACCATATTCATCGACATAATGCTTTCATGTTTAAGTACTTTGCTCAGGACATTTGCATAGATACTGAAAAAAAGCTTAATTCTTCCTCACTTTGGTTAAAAAGCAAGGTACTCAGTAGCATAAATAACACACTTAAGGAGGAGGTCACCTCAGATAAACAGACAACTCCCTAAAAGAGCAGTAATAGTAATGACCTACTTATAACAGCTTTCTGAGACTGATCTCAAACAGATGGAAACATCTGCTCTCCAGGGTTCTTCCTCTTCTGAGCAGCAGCACTAAGAGGAAAATCAAATTGCATGTGTTAGAAGTTGTCTTCTCTCCAGGTCCCCAGTGCACCCTAAGATGTAATTTTTGCTAATAAATAGTGCAAAAGACATTGAAGCAGAAGACACTGCAAATTTCCTGTTGGAACAGCTGGAGTCTTTTACTATCCTAAAGAGGGTGACTGCATTCAACCTACTTTTTGAGAACAGTCCCAGCTCCTGCTGCCCCGCAAGCTGTGTCAAGGCCTTGCCTGGGAGAGAGATGGAAGCTGTGCCAGGGATCAACCTAGCAGTTTCCCAGTCCAAACCAGATCTTCAGCTGTGTGCCCCATTACTTGAATAAGTAAGCATAGCTGAAGTTTCCAGAAGTACCTAAACCAGGCCAATGTGCTGCCTTCAAACACATAAAAACTAGAATTACATTATGTATTTTATAGAATTTCATCAACTGGAAAATAAGATTATTATTCCACATAGCACTGGAGACACTTCCTTCCATCAGAAGCACAAGGACTGAGGAGGGGACTGTGTGTATTTGCTGTGTGAATGCAAAGGATACTGTAGTATATGGTGGCTAGTTCAGGTTGTGACCAGGCACAGCAGCCTGGCTATGGGACCTCTCGGAGCTTCTGCTTGCACACTGGATTCATTGGGAAGTTAAAGATCTTGTGAGATTTATTCAATCTCTGCCTAGCTCTCTCATTGCTCATGTACAGAACACCTTAAACATTAGAGATCTGCAGCTACCCACATCCCAGAGGCATTTCCACCCATGTGATGACTGTATTCCCAGTCATCATAGTGGCATTTGGACAAGAGACCTCCTTGCCTCCAGATAGAAAGACTCTGGCTCAAACAGCAAAGGCCATTGCATAGAGGCTCATTACTTCTTGTAGAGGGTTGATCCCACTTTTTAAATTGAAGTATGAATGAGCAGATAGAACAGATGAAAAAGTAAGGAAAGGAAGTTTGGGAAGGAAGAAGAGATAAGAATGAGTATTGGGATGAGAAGCAAAAGTCACACCTAGGGCTGGCCAGAAACATGAGTTCTTCCACTCCTCTTAAAAATGGAGTAATACCCCTGGAACTTAACAAGCATTCTTTGAGGCATGTGAATAACAATGCGGCAATCACTGCAGATCTGCCTATAAATCACTGCTGTGTGGTGCAGCTCAGGGTACTCACATCAGGTGATAGGTTCCTATGGGCTAGTTTCAAACAGCAAATATCCGGTGTTTACAAATGGATTATGAGACATCCTTTGCAAATGCTTACTATTTAGCAATTGTTTAATCCTTAGCCTTTTGAAACCCAAACCGTCCACTTTCAATAGCTTACCTAAAAATGTGAACAGTTCAGCACTCTCCACCTCTATGCTAAAGTTTTTCTAGTAGACAGTCTTCCTAAGGATCTTTTTCTCTTTGGGTGTCTTTATTCAGTTGTCTTGCTTCTTGCTAATCAACAGATGCCTTGACATCCTATTCTGCTGTTAATAAGTGAAGTCAGCAACTCTGAGCACTTTTGACAAGGGCACTACCTTCTGTCTGTCTGTAAAGTCTTCCTGCAGTTGAACTGCAAAGCTATGTCCTAAAGGCATTTTCATATAGTTCTCACGTGTTCTTTGGGAGGGCTAATTGTCTCTCTTCTTCATTAAACCATGGAGTACCAGCTATGACTCAAAAATTAACAATGTTGGGTTCAGCTTTGGGCTGCAGTAGTTTCATTCATCCTTGTAATGACATTAAGAGCTATTGATTTTCATTAATTAGAGGGAGAAGAAAGTTCTGTGATAACTTGATCACCGTCTCACACATGCATTAACTGCAGATGAAGAGGTGTTGGGTAACTTGGGCAGTGCCTTTTCAGGATGTTTCCTCTACCAGAATAAACAAATTCTCAATAACTGCTGTCCCATTCTCCAGTTCCAATGACAAAGCCTTTTCATAGCAGTGACATTGCTTAGTTTCTTAAAATAATACAGAGGGGGGAGATGATGGAAGGGGATGGGTGCAGCTTACCCTGCTATGTTACCACAGAAACTTAGCAGTGAATTTTCTTTATGCAATTCTGTTAGTCTTCAGCTCTCCTGCGTGCATCCATAAACATCATCATGATTGAAAACACACTAAATAAACACCCAAGCACATTAACTGACTTTACTTCCTTGAAGAGATCTGAACAGGCATAGGAATAAGCTGAAGCATTAGCAGGAGATTCTGTAGGAAGACAAATGCAGGCAAAATTGAAAATTCCTTATGTGTCCAAACCTACCTTTGTCTTAGCCTGGCTGTAGAAGAAAGTAGGTGCCACCTGGAGAAGATGTGCAGCTCCATAAGTAGTATTTGTTAGGAAGATTCTCTGGCCTTAAATACATTACAATGTCCACATGCTGGGCAACTGATATCATAGGTACTCTGGGATGACTTAGCTGAGATCATTCTTCTGCACCAAGACGGCTGTTCAGTCAGACAAGGCATGAAGCAGACCTTGGGAACAGCAGACCTTTTTGGCTCTGAGTGATTTAAGAGAGAACACATAGTTGGTACAAGTAGGAAAATATCTGGAGTGGAGAGAATGGGGCAGTCAAACGCCTCCTGAAACATCATAGAGCTTTCTGAAAAAGAGGAATACAGCTGGAGAAAATGTGATCAGATAGATAGTCATTCTGTCCATGCGAGCAGCGTGGTCACATTAAATGGGACATGCTCTGAGTGTGACTCAGCTTTCAGATGCTCTTCATCACAAAACTGCTGGGTTGCTTCCGCATCTCTCCAGGACCCGAAGGCAGAAATAGCAAAACAACTTGAAACAGCAATGACTTTGCTTTAGGGGACAGAACAAAATAAGCTTGGAAAGGGCAGTATGTGTAAGAAGATCTTTGCAGTATGTCTCAGCAAGGGTTTGACACCAGCCCTTCCCTCAAACTGTCAGTGGCTCAGAATAAAGTGCATATTTAAATAGAAGCGCAATATTTAACTATATATTTAAATAGATGCTATTTTTTCTTGTTATTCTTCGCTCACACTTGTTTATCCAAGGTAACAGAGTTCAACTTCTGCAGGAGACTCATCTGCTGGCATAGAGAATATGTTAATCCCAGGATTCCCCGGGTACCTTCTGGCTAACCCAGATAAATGGACACTTGGGTAGCAATATGCCTTCACAGGAGTCATTCAACAACCTAAGCTGTTTCAGCTCTGCTTGAAACCCTAAACTTGCCTGTCCATTTTTCTCACTTCTGCATGCTACTTCAAAAGAATCTATGTGTTTCAGTTTTGCTTGCCAGTTCAAATTTGACTCCATTGCTTGATACCTTAAAACCGTCTTTACACATCTCAATTTTTCTCACCACTTAGATGTTACCTTTTCTCCCTCTTAGCTCGACTTGTCACCTGCTTGTCCCTTCAAAGCTGCCTCTTTGTATTGTTGTTTGAAGGAGGGCTTATGGTACATAGGGTATCAACAAAGAATCTGTAAAGCACCACAGTCATGATAGACTCTTTTATTTCCTTTGTCATATCCAGCATTCTTACCCTGTTAGTACTACTGTTGCTGAGGTCAAGTTCACCCTTCCCTAGGTACTTCTGTTATAGTTCCATCATCCATTCAGCATGACATTAAAGCTGACACATAGTTGACATGAAAATGATCTGTTCAGTTAGTTCTTGCTTCAATAGAGATACAGAGAAAGAGGCCAGAAATCTGCTGAGATTGTCCTTCTTTGTCCTCGTATCACAGAATTATAGAATGGTTAGAGTTGGAAGTGACCTTAAGATCACCTAGTTCCAAACCCCTTCCACTACACCAGGTTGCTTGAAGCCTTATCTAACCTGGCCTTGAACACTGCCAAGGATGAGGTAGCCACAGCTTCTTTGGGCAGCCTGTGCCAGTGACTCAGCATCCTCAGAGTAAAAACTTTTTCCTAATATCTAATCCCCTTACGGGAGGTTGTACAGAAATCACATAGGCAAGAAATGTATGAAACCCTTTTTTTCATTCTTTAGAAGTGCAAGAGACCAACGGCACAGAAAAAGCATCCTTGGGATAAGAAAGCTGTTGAGAGAGAACTAAACTGAAAACCACAGCCCTCCCACCCGCTGAACTCATTATCAGCGTCCTTGTCCTAAAGCAGAGGCTGGCAGAGGAGCTTACTTGGTTTATTGCTGTAGGGCTCACAATAGCTGAAACAAAATAAATCAGCTTTGCCTCTCCAAGCAAGTGCCAAACGTCCCATGAGTACAGACCTTAAAGAACTATATACATTTATAACAAGGGTCACTTTCTCCTCCATACTCAGAGAGAAATTCCAGGAGACAAGGCTGAAGTCAAATATTTTTCTACATTTGATGCATCAGCAGAATTCCAGCAGGTTCCCTAGGAAAAACAAAGCATACATTTGTGAACACTCTGTGGGTCTTTTAGGAGACATTATGTGTTGGACTGTGCTAAGCACCTAAGGTGTTTCACAGGAAAATGCAACATATTCTTCATAGCAAAATAGGTTCTGAGATTTTCTGTGTGAAATTTTGAGCTGTGGAAAAATAACAGTATCTGCAAAGCCCCTGAGGAGAGCAGGAGAGCCCCAGAACAATGGTGGGTACTGCTGCTCCTCCTGTCAGATGTAAGTTAGCAGGGACTGCAATTAGCACAGTGAGGTCACAGGTAAATCACAGCAAAGGCAAACCCCTGCTAACACACCTGCTCCCCTGAGGGAGGATGGGCACAGAGATTAGAAGGAAGTTTTAAAGAGTTAAAAATCATAGGGAAGTTAGTAGGCGAACTACTAGCATGAAAGTGCTGCTCTGCAAAGGTGTCCAAAAGACACTTGAGTAGAAATCCTGCTGGAGCATGAGACCATGATAGAGTTAATCCGAGGTTCTCATTTGGAGATCTCCTGACAAAACTAAAGCTCCTGCAGGGACATCTCTCAGGAGGTACTGGCAGAGTGTCCTTACAACATCTCAGTCGTATGTGCTGGGAGTGCCAAGAAAAACAATGTCCATACAGCTGGAACAAAGGAGGATATAAAAAGTTTCATTTATTTCCAAGATAGCAATGTTGGCTATCTTGGAAACCAATTTTGTTGCCATTGCCAAAATGGGTCTGGCAAACATCTCCTTGCCAATATATAAACATAGTTTGGGGAGTGGATTTTTTTTCCCACAGCCACAGATCTGTCATTTGCAAACAGAAAACCTGGGAGAGATTTGGATTTTGGGATAACAGAAAACCTGGGAGAGATTTGGATTTTGGGATTACAGACACTTTCTAATGCTGGAATCCATAGCCTTTTCATTCCAGTGATGGCTCCATTCAAGTCACTCCCTTTGTGTGTGGTCTGTGCTTTCTCTGTCTGTTGCTTTTGGGCTAACGTTTTACTGTCCATCAAACAGACGACTGCACAATGATTCTTGAGTTTTGTGGTGGCCCTCCTTAGTTCACTGCCGTAGCTCTAGGGTCAGACTTGTTAGTTCACATTACCTAAATGTGTAAAGTCACCATATTACATCCAAATAAAGGCCCATCTCTCCCAATAGTCTCTGGTAGCAAAGACTGATAGCAAGCGCAGAGTAAAGAATAAGGCAAATATAAGAGGTATTTTCCAGTCTTCTAGTGACTTAAAGGGCAGGGACTTACAGAGATATGCTTTTGTATCCAATAGCTTTTGCCTAATTTCCTTCTGAACTTATGTCATCTTCAGCAACCACAGGATCTACAGCATACTCATGGACCTGTCCAGTTGGTAAGTTACTGATTTTGTTGATTTTGAGTGAGTTTGACATTTCATTTTATGTTAAATTCTTTTATTTGATGGGTGAGGGTGATGCAGACCATGGGCAGTCCCCTGAGATCTGAATGAATTTGAACAAGGCATCCATTAACAAGGTAAAAACAATTTCTATGGAATCATTAACTGCAATCAAACTTTCAAGATGCTCCTGGGTAGATGAATGTTATCACTGGAGCACTTGGAGCTAGGCCAGAGACTTGCAACAGCTATATTGTAAGTAACTGCTAAGAGGAATAGTATGTTAATTATGTTCTGATGCACAATGTGTGCACCTTAAGACTATGTAAAAAAGAAGGAAAAGAAGACAAGAAATAATAATGCTACACTTAAGGTACAACCACTGCCCTTTTTTCAAGGGTTTTAAGATTTCATAAGGCTTCTTTATGGAGCTAGTTAGCAGCAATGACAGCAGTTTTACTCCAAGCAGAGACATAAAGCACTGGTCCAAGCAAAGACACTTGTAAAACATGCATGAACAATGAGGATTAATCCTCTATTCTTCAATAAGGCTTTTAGGTCTCTGAGAAGCCAAAAGAAGATACAAGTAGAGAGGACAGCCTGAAGAAAAGTATCAGATTTGGGAGGAATAAACTGTGGGACTCAGAGACAACTTGGGGGAGTGCTGGGGAGAATTTGGGGAAAGAAGTTATGACAATCACATGAATTGTGTCATGTTTCTCTAAATAAAAGGGTTTCCATTAAAGGGGTATTTGCCTCCGCCACCAGTTTTTCCTAACTGAAAAAATCAGAGACCATACCACTGTAACTAACAGTTTGTGTCAAAAAGGGTGATAGGAAATGGTCTGGCATTGCAGGATGCCTGTGCTGATGGTCTTTACTATAAACCATGAACAGGTAAAGATAACAGAAACAAATTAGAAGGAGAGACCTACCTATAGAAAACCAGCATCTCCATGTTCACTTTTCAGCAGTTATACCCCCAACTATTCTTTTTTCCCAGCCTTTCATTTGCCACTTCTTTAGAAATCAGTGATCTGGCCCATCACCCAATTATCTCCAGACTGAAAACACTCCTCAGTAAATCTATTCTGAACTGTTCCTGCCACAGTTTCAGCCTCTTAGCAATCTGGTCGTTTTATTTTCATTCTGTATGTATGAGCTGCCTGACACAAGACAAAATCCAAAGGAATGATTTCCAATTCATATTGGCATCAATCGAATGTAACTACGCTGGCACCAACAGCATAATGATGCATTTCTTAATCTGTGCAGGATGGAAGGTCCTTTTGTGATGCTGTTATCTTCTACAGGCTTTGGAAAAGCTCAGTAAACCCCACTGAGTTGTGTTTAGTTAGCCTTAGTGAATGGCCAAACTCACATTCAGCTGCTTGCTAACACTGCCTCAGTTATGACAACGGAAGAAAAAGAATGAGAAACCTCATGGGTCAAGATAAAGTCAGGGACATCACCCACCAGTCACTGTCACAGACAAACCAGTCTTGACGTGGGGAAAATGAGTTTAATTTATTCACAAGTAAAATAGATTCAGGTAGTGAGAAACAAAGACAAACATTAGATCACCTTCCCCTCCACCCTCTTTCCCGTGCCCACTTTCACCCCTCTCATCGAGGCGCAGGGGTGTGGATGGGGTCCTGCTCAGCCCAGCACAGCCCCTCTTGGCCACTGCTCCCTGCTCACCCATCTCTGCTCACACAGGATCTCTCCAGGGCTGAGCGGATCCCTGCTCCAGGCCTGCAGCACCTCCTGCTCTCCCCCTCCTCCTTCACAAAACCAGCCAGTAAGTACTTATGCTTAGACTTTCTTATGGGTCTGGATTGGATCTTTCTTATGCTGACAGTGTGAGGACGTTTCTGGACAAGCTCACACCATCAAGGTGAAATGGAAACCACCATTTCTCCTGCAATAAAGCTAAACTATGGTGGAGACTGCAGCCAGTCCCACCAGTGGGAGGGATGTGAGGTGCTATCACACATGTCAGAAAGCCTGGGACTGCCTTCCAGATGCTTTCTGCCCTGTTTCATTTCCTTCATGAAATGCTGTGCCTTCAGAAGCTGTCAGGTTTGGAGATGCACCTCTCCAACCTGTCAAGTCACTCACGGGAACTGACAGCTGCCTAATAGCCATGCTGGCTGTCATCTCCTGTCTTGAAGTGTTGCTCAGCAGGCAGAATGGCCTCTCCCCTCTTCATTTCTCCCTCTCAATGACCAGGAGGCATTTCAGAGCAAGCAATAGAGGCTTCTTCACATTTGTCTTCATACTGGTCTCCTGCTTTCTCGTTCTCTCATGCTTGGTCTGGCCAGCGAGGGAGGTGAGGTAGACACACTGCTGGGGTTACACTCATTACATACATGTATGGTGGAAATCCAATCCAGCAGAAAACCTTGACAAAGTAAATGAGCAGGGGGATGTTTAGCAAAGCAAAAGAATAGCAAAACCTATCAACCCGTGTAGGTTTTTATTCAATAGGAGGTTCCCAGGCCAGTAACTCGGCAAGGAGCGAAAGGGAATTAGACTTTTAGTTACTGAGGGCATTCAGAGGCAGAGCAGTTCATGATGATAATGTTTTTCAGTGGGACATTGCAGTACATGGGGCAGGGATGGCATCACTAACAAAATGAGATTAGAATGAAAACTGACAGGTAGTGGAGGAGAGCAGATAATCCCACATCTAACTTCTAGTTTCATCCCAGGAACTTAAGACTCTCCATATGCTGAGCTGAGGGTACCTCCAGTCTGGTCCAGTTCCAGATGCTGCCTGTGTTTGGCAGCATTCCATCTTGTTTGTGAGATACTGCATTTTTATGGAAAAAGTTTAGCTTGTTTGCTTTAATTTGATGCTCGTTAGTGTGTGGGAGTGAGTTTAACCACATCCCAGATTGCTTGGGAGTCACTTTGAATGTAAGAAACTGTCTCATTCAGATTTCTCCTACTGGGTAAAGCAGGCTGCTTGTAAACAGAACAGTAAAAGAGAGGGGAAGACAAATTTTCCTTGTCCTCCATGTATATTACTCAATGCAATACATGATCCTAGTCACAAGAGAATCCAATTCCCCTCCTGTGCTAAAGTGAGATGTGAAAAATCATCACAGTGAGGAAAACAGCTCAGAATATAGACTGAGGGAGCATGACATCAGGACACAGTCACATTACAGCACTAATAAATAGTCTCTGCTTATGATGGCAACTGGGAACCTGATGAAAATGCCTCTTGTTGATAAAACAAGGTCATACAAGTTTCCATTGAAGAATTAAGGGCCATTACATGAGGTTAGGAGCTGTAAGTAGGGGTTATTGACAAGCAGTGGCAGACCTGTGCAACTCACAGTTAAAGGATTATGCGGCTGCAAAGAGTTTAGGTGGGTTTAAGGGAGACAGGACAAGAATGAGATCCTTTGGAGGCTGTAAGTAGGCAAAACACATCAGGCTTAGAGTCCTTGAAACAGTCAAAGGCTGGCAAGTGCTTGAACTTATACATGTTTGTCCTGTTTTCTTTTTCCCTTGGGCGTCTGTTTTTGTACTCTTTGCCACAGTTGTCAATAGAGATGGGATTAGGCTGACTACGTGTATGCTCTGATGAGAATAGCTGCCGCTCCACAGAGCTGTAAGTATGACTGCAAACTAATCACACTTGAAATGTTTAGATAAGATGAACTTTTTGACAAATTATAGATTTGGAGACAAAACTAAGGTCCTCCAGTCTGGTTTCCTGCTCAGACTTTCACCCAGAAATTCCTGCTGGAATAGGAGGAAGGACGCGAAGGCATAAGAATCTTCTTGGTTTGAGGTCTTTCTAATCCATTGCCATACCAGATGTGTAGTTTTATTGGAAGCTCTGTCTGTTAGTTCAGAAGATTTGTTTGGCTTTCCTTCAGTGAAGTTGCTCCTTGCAGCCTTTCAAAGGTCCTTCCTTCTCACATTTCACCAGTGCAAAGTTCTGAACCAGCTCTGACTCCATTGGTTATCCTACATATAGGCTGACCAGGGCTCCAGCTGCGAATTCCAAATTGCTCATCCCCAAATATAAGAGTGTGAGAGCCAGAAAAAGATGTTTATCAGTCATAGAAAGATCTCTGTATTCACCATACCTTTCAACAGTGACCCTTAAACATCTCAAACCTCATGTTTAAATTACATTTTTAAAACCTAGTGAAGGAAGAAAACTTAAAATATTTTTGCCAATAGCTATAGACCTTGACTTTGGAGTGTGTTGGAAAGCTCAGGTGAGGCACATGGGGATGTTAGCTGTTTCAATTATCTCCACAAGCTAATATCTATTAGAACAACCGCTTCAGCAGAGGCTGGGAGGTTGAAAGGTGATATCCCTAAAGAGATAATCTGTTACATTTCTTCTCCAGCAGCCTGGCAAGTTAACAGTCTAATAACAGCTCCTGGTCAGCTTTTTTTTCTTCAGTCATCTTCATGCCTACATTCCTGTGGTTTGACTTGAAAGGAATACAGGACATAAATCTATACAAGTGCCAAACATGCTCCCAGCTGCTGAGCTGAGCATTTCTGATTCAGAATAGCACTGAATAACTGCACAGAACAGGTTTGGAATAGCCTTAAAAAAGGAATGGAAAAAAATACCAAACTTTACAACATTCCCATTGAAAAGCCTGTAGACGCAAGGGTGACAGTGACAAGACCTGACTTGTCTTTGACACCATCATCAAATTATATTCGCTAGATATCAAAGAGCTGCCAGCCCAGGCCTGATTCTAGGAGAGCCCAAGCACTTTCAGCAATGGATTGTAAGGCTTATGAGTGTCTTGTAGGAACGCATCCACTCTTCCATCTTTTCTTTGGAAAGTGAATGCATTTGCAAAGCTCATCTGCTGGAAACAAGCCATTCATCCTTTTAATTACGATTGCAATACCGAGGCTTCATTGTTCCAGCTACCATACAAATAGTACTTTAATTCTGCATGCTACAGCAGCATTTGAGATAGTGGCCTATTTCTTGACAGTCTAAAATGTTTTAATTCATTTTGTCACATCTTTTGCTTTCTGAAGGTCTCCTGAGTACTCCCAGGACATTGCTCATGACACATACGCACACCTTAATGTAGGCCAACACTAAGATGCAGATCTAAGTGACTTGCCAACATCTGAGAAAGTGAAATGTCATATTAGCAATGTATTTTTTATGCAGTTCTTCTTATGTAATTTCTGTGACTCACATTTTCTATTAAGTCTGGGGTGGGGTGAAGAGCTGGACAAATGACTTGTAGTCTAGATACAGAACTACATTTGGTGCTGTTGGTGTAGTACTCAAGAACTTTCACGTGTAAAAATGCACACTAAATGAACATTAAGACTGAAAATTCAATCACCAAGAATTTAGAGACCGTTCAGGTTTAATTTTCGTGTTCACTTTTCATTCATCCTCCTCATTTGTACACATATGAACTCAGTCTTCAATGACTGATTTACATGCTATTTTTAATTTGGAGCAAATCTCTTCAGTGACTTTATAAAGCATTGAATAAATAAAAAAATGCCTTCTTTCCCCCACACTTTTGGTTAGTGATCATATGGCCTGTATACTTTTTGCTCTTCTATGGTATTTATCACCACACTTGTGCACGCACACATACTTACACATAGGCAAAAAAGTAATCTGTTTTCTCAACACCTCTATTCAGAAGTATAGAACTGAGATGAAATCTGGCATATACGCTCATTCTGTATATGGGTATCAGCCTTTTCTGAGGGGTTTTTTAATCTCTGTGTCCTCTTTTTCTATATTCTCAGTGTTAGCACCCAACTGTATTTCTGAGAATTCGGCTCATTTCTCTTTTCATTTTTGGATGAATTTATTTTGGGCATTTCAACCCCTATGAAGTACTAGTCCCTTGCTTTTCTGAACACTACTGGTCTTACAATTCCTGTGCCTGAAGCACAGCTTGCTATTGGCTTAACATACAACTAGGCATACTGAGCAATTCTGCATAGAACCTCAGAGCCTTAGTTAGGTATGCAGAGAATAAGGAAAACACAATAGTGAGCATTGCATTGAAATCTAATTTTGAAACCTAATATCTCCAGCAAGCTGGAAACTTTCAATTTTGGAGCTCTTACAGAAACAGTTTCCTTTGCATTGATGAGGCACATAGGTAGTGGAAACACTGATGAAAAGAAAAGCATATGAATTAAAACAAATTCAAAAAAGATGATATGTCCTCAAGTTCCTTCAGTGATTAGATGAAAATACTTCTCTTTTTTGATTAATGGAAGTTCTTTCGTTGACTATAATGACAAGTAGATGAAATCTCATGGGACAGAATCCCTCATTTCTGTGCAAAGTTCACACTGATTTAATTTAATAGAGACTTATATTAGAAAGCAAAATCTCTTGCACGGTTTTCTCAGGAACCTCCCCACCCCCTCCCCACCCCTCTGTCATTTATTTAATGAAGCTTTCTAAATCTCCCTTTTCAGAGTTTCTCAGGCTGAGCTGTCACTCTGCTTCCCGGTGATGAATCACATTTTGCTGCAGTGGTTGAACGTAAAGACATCCAAAGCTCAAGGGCTACAAATTCATGGATAGAATCAGCCACTCACTACGGTGCTGTTTTACCCTCCCACTTTCTCCAGACCTGTAGCTTATTAGATGTCTTGTCCAAAAGCTTAGGGCTTTGTAAGTGGTGTCTCCAATACATGGAGAATTGGGTTTTTCAAATCACAGCTTTTAGGTGAAGCACTCTCTTTTTGGAGTGTTTCAGGTCTCTTTTTGAAGCTAAGATGTGCTCATTGCTTAAGGCCTTGGGGCACTGTAACTTCTGCAGTATTAACTTGGGCAGAAACTCAAAGTGGGATGCAGTCTGACATGGGTATCAGCCTTTGCTGAGGGATTTTTTAAATCACTGTGTCCTCCTTTTCTGTATTCTCAGTGTTAGCACCCAACTGTATTTCTAAGAATTCAGCTCCTTTCATTTCTGGACAAATTTAATGTACATAGAACTAAAATTAAGGATGCTTTTAAACACTGTTTTACAAAAGAACCCTGTAGGAAAGAGGAAAGGGACAGCCTGGCCTTTCTCTTCTTGATTCATTGTCTTGCAACAAAAGAGGAAAAAGTGACAGCTGATACTGCTTTCAACAACTATACTGGCCTTACCTTGCCCCTGGCCTCAGTAACTGCACCAGGAGCTCATTCACCACTCACCAGGATCTAAACAAGAGAAAAGTTTTCTGCTGCTCTAGTTTCACTTCTTTGTTTTACATCAACATTATCCTGAAGAATGAAGCAGCAAATCAACAAGCAGTAATCATGTACACATATGAGTGCACACACATGTGCATGTGAGGTTTTGGAGGTATGCATAAGGGTATGCACTGGACCAAAGCTTGCCACAGAAATTAGCCATAGAGAGAGCCAGAAAAGGACCACAGGCATCTGACTGGAGAGACACAAGTTAGCATCATTATCTTTGGTGTTTTATAGAGACCTATTCATTGTGTGGCCTTGGATGAATCACTGAGGTCAGTATTTTATCCAGTGTTTTCTCAGTGAGCAAAGGGGAAAAAGAGCAGAAATCCTTAAGGTCAAAGCCACGAGGGAGTGACTTAAAAGGAAAGAATGACCAGTGCTCCTGTGGAAAGGAACAGAGTATCGTGGCATCATTTGCTTTGCACCTGGGAAAGTAATAGCACCTCCTCTCTCCTGCTATTGCTGTGTGAAGCAAATACATACTTCTGAAACAGCCTTTATCCCAGTCATATTTAAGTCAAGGTTAAGTTTTAATAAAAGTTATTTACTTTGATCTGGGTGACTGTGACACTCAGGATATGCACAAAGCTATTCCACATCTGAGGTTCTATTAATTTTAATAGGTTGGCATATTAAAACCAGGGCTGAGTATAAAATCTGTCACAAATACCAAAAGACTAAAGCCTGAATGAGTAAAATTTAAGTATTATTTATCTTGCAGTTACAGCAAAAACCGTGATTGAGATCAAGGCACCACTGTGTGGGGTAGCGTGTAAAAAGGGAATGAAAAGCATTCCCCAAGCTACGTTTCAGAGAGGAAAGAAAAGGACACCCAGGAATGAGCATAGATGACGTACTGCCAAAAAAACAGCAATCACCAATTTCCACACATAGCTCTTCTGGGGAAGATGCTAGCTTTGTCTGTCAACACCAGCCACTGGCCCCACACCAGGCAGATCCTGCATCTAAAGCAGAAATCACCCATAATAACAAAAAGCCAGACATATGAAGCAGCGTTCTAATGAGCGGCAGATGACCAGTTTATTCTGGTTGTAATAGTCACATGTATGCAAGCTGCTGAGCTGGCTGGCAGGACATGCATGTGAACCAGAAGCTTGGGAATGAGATGCATGAGGTTGTACTGTGAGCCTAGCCCTGTAGCTGGGGGCTATCCCAGCCCTTATACTCTGTGGGCTGGCACAGATGGGGCACTGTGTAACTCACCAGTGAATTATGCACACTGCTAAATGAGCATTTGAAAATCCTCATTTGTCTGGAAGGGAGTTGAAACCAACAGGAAACATTCACCAAAAATCCTTGGTAGGGATATGGGCTTGACATATTTTAATCTGAGTACCAGTGGTCTCGACACTCTTCCTTCAAGCTTACCTAAATGTCTTTATTCTTAACTGTAGTCAGAGCCATGATTCTGAGAGACAAGGCACACTTCGCTGAAAGGAACAGCAATGGAAAGAGCCATCCATGCGCTATGTGCCCCACTTTATACAATAAGCCTTTATCATGCCTGCACAACGAGGACTTTGTTCTCATCATCTTTCCCAGGCACTGGTGCACTGTCTAGCATAAGCATATATATAGACATAGATGACACCAGACATCTGATGCTACATTTTGACATTTATCCTGAGCCCAGGGTGATCCCTGGGGTAGTTTTATCCCATGTCAAGTGTCATTCACACAAGTTCCATTGCAGGTGAGAAGTTAATGGGGATGGAAACTGCTTCCAGGAGAAACTGTGAGTGCAGAAACCTTTCTCTGAAGGGGGAGGAAGTATAAGAGTCCAGTTTTAGTTCAGTCAATGACAGCTCATGTTGGTATCGAAGATCAGTCCTGGAAATACTCAATTTACTAATATAGTTTAACTTAACACTAGTACTCTGAATTCAATTTATTCTGTCATTGTGGTTCTAGGGCCAGCCAAAGCAGGTAATCAGAGCCACAAACAAATTATCGTATAAAGGTCTGTATCAACTACAGACAGAAAATATCCTCGTACCTATCCAGTTCTCCTTAGACTTGAGATTCATGCATTCAGGTTAAGCCTGCCTTTGTGTTTGCTTCTCTGGGACCATATTATCCCTTGGCCTTCTATGCTTCTACAGAGGAAAAATGTAACAAAAAAGTGCTAAGTCCGAGGCTGAACAAAAGGTCCCTTGTTTCTGTGGGTATGGATTAGTCCTTGCAGAAAGCAGAGAGATGAAAGCTGCTGTTAAGTGTTAAGAGGATTTTTTCTGGTAATACTTTAGAGGTGCATGTGTGTATGCTTTGTGAAATGGAATTTAGTGCTAAGAATAAGAAGCCTCAGAAACTGAGTTCTTCGATTTATCCATAGATATGCTATTGAATATGTTTCCCATATTGCTTCAGCAGTGTGTCACAGTCCTGAAGGGGGGTAAAAGACCATCCGCAGTTTTCATTCCATTCTTTTAAGAAAGAAATAGATAAAACACATTGCACAGCCTTGCTTCCAAAGGGTGTTTGAGGAACATTTTTGTTCCACTTGAAACATCCCACTGATCCATGGAAGGATATTTTCAGAAAATAAAACCTATTTCTCAGATATTTATTGAAAGCAAATGAATTAAAAAAATAAAATTAACTCTGCTAATGAGAGATTGACATTGTCCAGTGGGATCCCAGATTCACAGGTGGTGGAGTTCTGTAGGTATTTGATATTTGGTCTCAGTGCTGAGCAACTTTTCCTATTCTGCAATACACTGGAGATCTCTGGTCCCTATACAATACTCTCTGGAGCTTTTAAGAGAGGCTGAAGTCCCCTCTTTCAAAGCAGCTTACAACTTCCATGTTGAAGCCTCAGTATCGGGTCTTAACATCTTGTTTTAGGACAGAAGAATCATCAGTTCTGTTCATGTGACAAGCCTGAAATGTGGCTTTTTGACTTACCATTTCTAGGGGCTCAGGAGGGACACAGCCTGGGTACTGTAGTCTAAGATAGAAGAGATTATATATGTTCAGGGGAAACAAGGTGGTGCTCAAACTCAGAGCTCCTAACAAGCCTTGCATACACAACCTTAGACAAAAAGGCTTAGGGTGCACTAACCAGGTTTATCCTAATGCTGCTTTTTGCAAATCCTTTATATAATATTTGAGGTTTCATCCTTGGTGTAGCTCTTACATCATTTGCCCAGGTCATTTGGGATCCGATAGGAATTACATGGGAGAACTGTGGGCCGTGTTGTGGAGGAAAAGGTGCTTCAGGACAAGAACTTGTGTCTGAATCAGGACTAGTGTCTGATTCAGAAAGCCTGATTGTCAGTCCTCATTTCCCCAAGACCTCTGCTCAGTGCACACCAGCCAGGCCCAGGTCCTTAGGCAGTATCTGGGCTCTGTGTTGCAATGAGTGTTAAGTGCTTATTGCTGATTCAGACTGTCTGCTGCCTACTCAAGAACCCAGTTTAGTCATCCTGGGACATGTTCTTGAAGCCCCATTGCTCCATCTTGGGATGAAACCTGGGTTTGTTTAAACTCATGCCCTGATTGTACCAAGAAGGAAACAGGGTAGTCAGGAGCCATGGAGCTCTCCACCTACGTTCAACCAGAACAGCAAGAATTCATGCTAAATCATGATTCTGTCCCCCAGCCCAACATGCTCTGTGCCATCTAACACATAGATGCTTGGGATTACTCAAAGAGCTGAAGGCAGTTAAGCAGACATACAGGCTGATTCACTTTCTGAGCCTCAGTGCCCCTTCCATAGCAGCTTAAGGATTCTCCTTCCTTACAAAGTAGTGATTCAAGTTCCTGCATGAGAAACCTGGATTAATGGGAGCCCAACAAATACTGTAACTAGATCACTTGTTTGTTAAGTCTCATACTGTAATGCACTTAATCCCTGAGGAAAGAGAAGTTGCTACAGCACAGAAAATGTCAGCACCATCAGCACAACCTGATTATATCCCTTCCTTTGATTCAGTTGAAAGTGATCTATCTCATCTAAGCAAAAATTCTGGGACCCTATTCTGCAGACAAGAAACATATATAAGGTTGTCTACAGCAGGTGAGGTAGCTACTACTCAAGAGAAGAGACTTCACAAAGAGATCTCTTGGAGGCAGGAGATGCCCGATAGGCTTTTCTTATCTGCCCTTTGCAGGATAACAAGATAAGTTCTGATCAGGACAAAGTGATGCTGTAAATTACTTTTGCCCCTTCTCTGAACGCCTCCTGCCACCTCCACTCAGCAGTCCACATGCTTTGTCTTCGGTAATGGAAAAGCAATTCTCTCCAGTTGCTTATGGCAACATTTGAAGTAATTGAGAAAGGTGAAAAGATATTTTTACCACTTTATTCCTTGCAGGTCAGGACCCTGATGTAAATTAGGCCAACTTGCAAACCTCCAGGTATTTTGATTTATGCAGAAAAACTTCTTCCAGCTCACTTTACAATCTATCATTATAATATATAACTTTGATAACTGCATTCAGACAGCAGGAGACTGCCGCAGCACAGGAAGGATGTGGTGTATTTGCAGCAGTGATGAATAAGGTACAGGATCTTTGTCAACATCATGGTTGGAAACTCAACTTTACTCTTTCTTGTAAACTATATTAATCTTGGCCGTAAATTCATCAAAATGATTAAATTAGCTCAAGCCTTACTGTCATGTGATCATGCACCAGTTGAAATTAGCTGAATAATCTCTTATTTAAATGTTTCTTGCTCAAAACGAGCATGAAGCATTATTAGTGGTCTCTCATATGTATGAAGGGGATTTCTTTTGCAAACAAAAGACACTGTTCTGCAAATGCCTATTTCCAGGGAAAATTCCAGGTCAATTCCTTAAGCATTCACATGTCTGAATTAACAGCACTATCCTATTTTATCACTGAAGTTTAAAGTTTTCTATTAAACTTTCCTGCTTTCAATGGATTTTCAAGATAACAAGATCTTTCACAAAGATTTCAGGCAACAAAAAAGCTTTTTCACTGGAAGAAAGTTTCCATTGTCCTTGGGAGCAAGGGAGGAAGAGAAGCTATCATCTAACCGGTCCAGTAATTTGGTTACATTTTGTCTGGGTTTGGCAAAGAAAAAAATGCCTTGTTACTGTCCCTCAGTTAACAAATGTATTTTCTCTTCATAGCACATTGCAAGACTTCTTGAAATCTGTTCAAACACCATCAAAACTTTTTTGTTGTTTCTGAACAACAAAATACTGAATGAGAAAAACTTTTACAGCATTTTCTGTAAATGAGAAGTAAAAGAAACCTTTTCAGCAGGAAAAGCAAAAAGGAACTCTCTTTTGAATAGAGCCTTCATTGCTTTCCAGTAGTTCATTCATTCCTCCTATCTATGTAATTTTATACTGTCAGTACTTATAATCTTTCGGCTTGCACGATAAAGGCAGGAACATCAGTTTTGTGGATGAGCTTTTGAAACTGTATTAGACTAGCTTCTTCCTGTGTATCTAAAGCTTGTTGTCTTTTCCTCATGCAAGCTTTAGTTTGCAATTTCAAATATGCTACTGTGCTTATTCATACAGATCTGAATATTCCATCTATAATTGGAAGTTTGAATAAATTACACTCAACTTGCAAATGAAAGTAAGCTGGTTCCCCAAGTTATAATGCAATTAGTAATTAATTCAGCAAGGTGCTTAAGCATCTTTTAGTTCCTTTGAAGTCAATTAGACTATTCCCAAGTTTACAGTTATGCCTGTGTTTAGAAGTTTCTCATTGAACAAAGCATTATTGATTTAATTTTAAAAGTTAAACCCAGACATGAAATGCAAGAAACTTTACCAGGGTTTCCAGAGACTGAAAGAATTATTGAATCATTGCATGAGCTGAGGGAAACTGTAGAAACTCAGCTACAACTTAAATAAAAAGGTGGATACATGCAGTGCATTCCCACATCGTTGCTGGTTGTTTTCTGCAGACTAGAAGCTGTACAGCTGGTGGTTTGCAGGGTTATTTGAAGGACAGTTGTAGATATTTTATCCCTATCTCTGTTACCATTTTATCCCTTTCTGTGTTGCCTCTGGGAAATGTTTTGCAAGTTATTTGACGGAATCCTTCCAGGAAATAAAATTATAGTCTAGGCAGCTTGAAACACAAAGATCAAAAACCAGCGCTGCAAATGTCATAAAAGTTAAGGTTCAACTGCTGTAACTATTGACTCTGGAGCCTTCTTGCAGATAGAAAACCTCACAGACATGCTCTTTCGCCTTGTAGGAATATCCTGTGATGGGTGAACATCAAACTGGTAGAGCAAGAGTTTCAAACAACCCAAGCTAAACAAAACACAGGAGCCAGGTCTGGTTTTGTGCGCCAATTTACATTCCAAACAGCAAAGACTTCCATATGTTCCAAACAAAGACACAAAGTTACCTCTTCCAATTGGATGTAGAAAACTTTCCGAATCTAAATTTTTGTATGTGTGGATTGCTCAGCATGGTCATGGCTGGCGTCTTCATTTCTGCGTCAGGACTTCTCTTTTTTGCTTACGTATTCAGAGAAGCAGTGCATGGAACTGGGAATACGAGACAGAAAAAAGGGAATTCAACACAAAATCACACACATCATAACTGAGAGTCAATAGGGTGAGCATTAGTCTTAATTCTATATTGAATATTAAACAATCCAGACTCTTACTTGGATTAACCAGAAAAAGAAATCTGTGGTCAGTTCACACCCCTGGTCATGCTCACAATTACTTACATGGTTAACCATCACAAGTAAAACAATGGGACAACTTTTGCTAGGGTGCTTTAAGTGTCTCCTTCCCCATAAAATTCAAGTCTTCTGATCAGAGTCCTTGACAGTTAGTCAAATACAAATGATAACTAGCAAGAATAAAATCCACATAACACAGTGTGATTGACCATTGTTGGCTCTGTATCATACTAATTTTAGATATAATGGTTTGTTAGGTTGATCCACAAAAGATGGATAGATGCCAGAGAGGGACTCTTCATCAGGGACTGTAGTGATAGGACAAGAGGTGATGGGTCCTAACTAAAGCAGGGTAAGTTCAGGTTAGATATAAGGAAGAAGTTCTTTATTGTGAAGGTGGTGAGGCACTGGCACAGGTTGCCCAAAGAAGTGGTAAATGCTCCATCCCTGGTGATGTTCAAGGCCAGGCTGGAAGAGCCTTGGGTGACATGGTCTGGTGTGAGGTGTCCCTGTCCAAGGCAGAGGGTTGGAACTAGATGATCTTAAGGTCCTTTCCAACCCTAACTATTCTATGATACTATGTGGCAGGTGACCATCAAAGGCTTTTGCTGGAGAATGGAATGTGAAACCAAAGCAAAGAATTTTCTGTACCCGAATAAACTATCATCGAAGAGATGCTGATAAGCATCCTACAATGACAGAAATGCAGGTAGATGCTAGGCTAGCAGGCAGGATTTGTCTGTGCCATCAAAGGATTAAATGAGAGCTGTACAAGGCTCCTGTGGTAACACAGACAGGAGAATAGGAAATATTTCCATGTAGTATTTCAGGTTACATAGCACGAACCAAACGTGTGCTCCTGATAATGATCGGAGTTTGCCACCATGCTCAGTGTATCAACAAAGAAACTAACCAGTTGGAAAACTCTCAACAGGCACACTGTATAAAGTGATATCAGCAAGGAGATTGTGTGATACACAGCACAAGGAACGGGCTAATTGCAGGTAATGAGGAGCAGGGGATTATAACCTTTTGGCTCAGGCTCTGGGAGGTTCCTGAGACATGCTGGGCTGTCTCCTGGGCAGATACACTACATTCAAAAAGGCCCAGGAAATGGCCCTGCTGGTAAACTGGGAGGCCAGACTGAGGGAGAAGAAGTGTACCTTCCTATTCAGCAAATGCAAGGTGTCCTCACAGTGGGATGAGGAAAAAACGAGCCAAGCATTTATTTATTCAATAGTTCAAAAAAATCCTGCTGCTGGGATAGTTAAGACCTCTCCAGAAAGCTGCTCAGGCTGCATGTCTCAGTGGAAGCACTGATCAAAGTAGACCAAACCAAGCAGAACAGACTTACCCATACTCAACAAGTAAGAAAGTAAGTGTTTATGAGGTAAGCATAATGTAGAATGAAAGGCCCATATTCCTTCCCCATATTTCCTCTCACTTCTTGGCTAAACTAAGCTCATCTTCCTGTGCCAGGGCTGCAGCTACCTGAAGGGCAAGAAACTATGTAATTGAGCTATCACATTTTCAGAGATATCTCATCCTCAGAGCCGTAAGAAGTGTTCCTCACAGATAGTTATGATAGCCTTTACTGGAACCTGAGCCAGACATATTCCTCTCATGAGGCCAGGCACACAGTGTGTTGTATCTTCTCTCACGAACCAATGGCTCTAAACACGTCCAGAAAGAATGTACTTGAGAAATTGGTCTAACCCTTGGCAATCCATTGGGCTTTTATGTAATTTTTAAGGGCTTTATGCAATTTTAAGGGCTTGATAGACAACCCTTCCTATTTCATGCAGGGGTTTTAGGAAACTTGAAAGCTGTAATCCCATTTCCTTGGTGCTAGCAGTGTTATCCATTTTCTCAGCCTCTCCTGCTTCCTTGAATGTGAACTCTTTTCTGAACTGTCTCAGGAGCTGCAAAATCATTCCAACGAAATATCAAAGTACAACTCTGGGCAGCACACATAAAAAGGACCACAGACGCAATACTGCAGAATCAGTGAGTTATCTAACTACTTCCTTTATATCCCCTTGGCACTCAAAGAGCTGTTAACCCTGCCCAGGCAGAGGAAGGTCATTCACTGACCTCTAAAACTGAAGCTCTTGGGAAATGCCCATTCAGTCTAGGAACACATATCAGCAGCTCTTGTGCACAAGAAACTTCCCGACCTGCATGTGTCAGGACCATCAGCTTTCCTGCCAGGTGGGAATTTCACCCTTACAGCTTTAAACTCAACACTTGCTTTTGTAAGCTGTCCACCTATGCTTCTGCTATAAAGCAAAGGCGATTATTCTGAGAAAGCTGACTCACACAAGTGGATGCAAGCTGGATGACAACTGAAGCTGGGGCTCTCTGTCATGTTTGCAGGCTCTGCCACAACAAGGGTAACTTATGTGCTTGGCAAGTGGGTCCCACTGCTTGAAGTTTGGCATTTGAAAGTAGTTTGGAGACATTTTGTTCCCATTCTTCCAACAGATTCGCAATCTTTTCTATTTAAGAGTAAAGACATGCATTACTGGCAGCTCCTCACTGGTGTGTAAATTGTCTTATCTTCCCTTAAATATTATACAATTGAAAGCTAAAAGACTGATACAGTAGAAGTTAAGCTGTCATGGACCATGCAGTCGTTATATATAAGTGTTGCCATTATGTAAAACTGCAGTCATTATGTATAATTACTAGGGAAGTTGTGTAACAAAGGAAGAAAAAGTCTATCTCATAGAAATAAAAATGTTATCCTGGAGGTCGCTATTGACACACGGCCTGCTGAGACCTGCAGCTAGACCATGCTTCTTTCCTTTCTTTTCTCTAACTAGTTATTTCTCAGATTGCCAGGATGTAAATTAAAACCAGACTTCTTTAACTAAAGGCATTCAGCAACCCTGGTGGGAAAAAAAGTGGCATTTAAATGCAAAATCAAAATCAACTTATGGATTCCCTCCTTCCCACTGCCCCAACTCTCCAAGCGCAACGAATATGTCATTTTCTGGTCTATGTACTCCCATTCTTAGCAGGATAAAAATGAAATGATAGTTACTTGCGCCTGTTTTGTTAAAATGTCAAACTGTGTTGCAAGCAAATTGATTTCAGGCCAGTTCAGCTGAGCTCAGCTCAGCAGCATGTGAGCTTTCTCTCTGCCTCTGCTCCTTCATTGAAAGGCCACAGCAAGACTGATGGGGAGTGATGGGCTCACCCCGATTAAAAATAATACAGCCACTGGCAGCAAATTTGAATAGGAACTATGTACAAAATGCTATAGTTGGGAGCAAAGACACCAGCACCCAGACACAGCCATGGCTTCAGCAGTACAAGAGCAACTGAAGCCAGTGGGAATTTCTTCAGCTCAGCCTGAAGTTCATATAGAATCATAGACTTGTTTAGGTTGGAAAAGACCTTTAAGATCACCGATTCCAACCCTTAACCCAGCACTGCCAAGGCCACCACTGAACCACATCCTTAAATGCCATATCTAGATGTCTTTTAAATACCTGCAGGGATGGTGACTCAATCACTTCCCTGGGAAGCCTGTTCCAGTACTTGACAACCCTTTTGGTGAAGGAATTTTTCCTAATAGCCAGTCTAAACTTATCTTGGTGTAATTTGTGGCCATTTCCTCCTGTCCTATCTCTTCTTACATGTGAGAAGAGACCAATAACCATCCTGGGTTCTGCAGATGAAGCTTTGGATTACCAGGGCCATGATGAGGAAAGTCTGGCTGTTAGAAGGCACAGCAAAACAAGAACACCTAGCCTTGTTCTCCACATGGAGACAGAGTAAGGCAGAGGGTGTCAATAAGACAGAGTTTAAGTAAGCCCTCTTCAAAGCAGCCACTGCTTTCTTCCATTCTATGGAGCTCCAGATATAACTCTCAGAACTGTCTCGGATATCATTCTTCAGCATCTGGCTCTGGTACAATTTAGATGGGCTGTAAGGAAGCTGAGACACAAATCAGTGCAAAGTCTGAGCTGTAAATCCCCCCAAGCTGTGCTCTGCTTATGCTTTGGTATGTAATGTGAGCCAAATGGGACAATAACACTGGATGTGGAGAGCCCTTAATTTCTTTTCAGTGGGTTTTGAAGTAACATATGTTGACACCCAGTAACTACTTCAACCTTGACTCATTTGTGAGGATGTATAGAGTGTGTAAGAGGCCAGTGCGAAAAATATGAACCTAAATGTAACCCATTTCACTGCTGAGGTGCATTTCAGATTGTCTGAGGCTCAGCCCATGTGCTTGGTGCCTGCTTGCATAACATAAGCTGTCATTCTTCACTTTGGACTTGGTCTCAGTGCTGTGTCTCCAGGAAACAAGTGCTAATTGCTGTGAACAGAAATGAAGGTTTCTGGCTTCTTACGAACAGCAGACAAAGAGCTTTGTCATGGCTCATCAGAGAGACGTTCCAAAACAGAGCTCTCTGTTATGAACTTTATGTCACTAGAAATGCTTTCAGCTTGGGAATTTTGGGGAGAAAATGGCAGGCTCAGGATTTTAGAATGAGACCTTTATATTTGACTGCTGTTGCAGTGGGCTATGTTCTCTGGTAAGTGAAGTCTTCCAAGGGACACTGGGACACGTGGAGTCCCAGCTTCCCATGGAGCAAGTCACTTTGAGTTTCTGTACATTTTACCTCTACTAGCCCTTCCTTCTTGTTACACTTCTATAACCAATGAGATTTTACTATACGTTTATTGTGCTTGTATCACTACAGAGCACCCATTTCTGCTGGACCTTTTAAGATGGTGATTTGATAAAAAGCAGCATATTTGAGCAGGCAGCATCTTCAACACCAATCTAATAGGCAGTGGAGTAAGATTCACACCTTATTAACCTTACTTTTGTTTTCTGGCAGGGCAGAAACTACATCACTAAATTTGAGTCATCATTTTGCAGAGAGAAGCAGTTTATGGCTTTTCAAATGGCACAAAAGTATGAGCCTTGTTATTTCTTTTCTCTACCCGGCTACTGTTGTCAGGACACATACCTTGATGTGAAAATCAATTGATGCATTTAACTAACGTTTACTTCTGTTCCAGCAGTAGTTGTGGAGAAGAAAAAGAATGAGGTACTAAAAGTAGAGAGTTTCACAAATCAACAGCTTGAAGCAATTTGTGTCCAAGTAGTTAAAAGGACCAATAAGACTCTGGCTAGGAACTCCTGAAAAGCAATAGGAGGCTCAACCACATCTGCAGCAGGAGAATCTGCAGGAAAATGAGCACAGAAAGACATTCTTCCACCATCTTGGCTGGGGTGGAATTGGTCTCACAAATATGGAGGTAGGTTACAAATACAGAGGGGTCTGGATAGCCCCATCCCAACTCAGAGCTTACTCACTTGAGCCCAATGCTTATGCTTATCCCAGTTAGGTGAATGCATTTACATGAATGAGAGCTGCCTGGATTTCTTTGTGATAGATAAATTCCACATGGATATTTTACCCTTCAGTTGCTTACAGGCTTGGGCATGCCAAGATGCGTCTTCCAAGTCTAGGCATAAGGTCTAATGATAGTGTAGATGGAGAAAGCCTCTCCAGATGCCAGCTTGCACCAATTCTGAAATAAGTGAAACGTTACATCAGCTAGTCACAGGAACAGGCCTGATCATGATCTCATTGACGCAAAGGCAGGGGTATCTTCAGTTAATCAATTAAATCATAGCAATAACAGTGACCATCACCATAGAGCTTCCCTACCCTGTCCCAGACATTGTCCCAAGCATTCACTTTGGCAGCAAAAAGCTTCTCTCCGTCACTGACATTATTACTCCTATGTAAAAGAAAGAAAAGAGAAACTACCTTTCTTAGATGATAGAGAAATACATGGCAAGACGAAGCAGTGACTCCTTCTCTGACTTGCTCACCAAAGCAAAAAGATAAGTAATTTCTTTAGAGGAAAAAATTAGGAGAGGCCCTTGCAGAGCTTGCAAGAGATTTGGTCTGAAACAGACTAGATGAACTGCAGTTTGCCAGTCAGTTAAGGTAAACCTGGGATTAATTAGTACAGAGGAAAGAGAAAGAAAGGCAGTGGAGCTGTCTGGTGTCTAAAAGACAACAATGTTTCAGCTCTCTAGGTGATTAATGCATGAAATGAGCAGTGGAAGGAACTGATCAATGAGCACAATGGAAGAGAAAATCAAAGTAGGTCTCAATTTTTTGAGAAGGCAGAAGAGAGCCATATCAGATGAAATTATCCTGCTGATTTACAGTGAACAGAAAAGCATCACAAATGTTTTTTTCCTACCTTAGTACACATCTGATCTCAATTGGTTTACAGAGCTGGAGAGCAGTTACCTTTTTCAAGATTCCTATATAGAGGACAATAAGCTATATCCTACTGGAAAAGCAGCTGATAATGGCAATTAGTGCTAATGAGCTCTTAATTATTTACAAAGGTCCCACACTAAGTAACTCTCCCTAACTTCAGAGCAATCGCATCATAAGCATCCTGACACTCTTAAACCACTTGCTAGCAAAACCTTTAACTAACATGTAGACCTCTTTTTTTTCTCGGTGTAATCCTATGAAGGCTTCTCTAACAGCAGTTTCACTGTGCCTCTCAGTAATCAGTAACCTTCATTTGGTTTTTCCATGTGTTTTGTAGATACACACAATGCTAAACTAATTCATCATCACATTTCTCTTTCACTTTTTGAGACCAAGCGAAACCCCTTTACCAATGCAGTGTAGATATATCAAGATGGCCTTAAATGCAGCTATTTACCTGTATTGGGCCAGGTGCCAGACTGAGCCCCAGTCCTATGGTGCATCAAGTAATGTTTCCCACTCTGTTGTAGCACTTGGTCTCATATGGGATGAGCTCCAGGCATTACTATATGGAAGCATTAAACTAAAATGCTTAAATTCTTTTTTTTCTAATTATTTTTTTGTTATTATTTTTTACACTGTATGTGTTACTCTCATTCTATCTACACCGACTTATCTTGGTTTTAGATTAAGTGAATAAGATATCTTGATTCAACCACTACATTATTAGTAGAACAGAATTGTTGTTGAAACTGTAGATGGTTGGAGTCTTCATGGTAGGAAAGATCATGCTTCCAGACTTTCCTTTCACCCCCACCCTTACCAATTTCGCTTATATATACCTTTCTTAGGAAAGTATTGACTTTTGGGCAAAAATTTTCCAGAAGTGAAACACAACTCTTTGGCAGGGTTGAGCCCAATCATTTTTGCTGTGACCAAATGGAGAGGAAGAGTAAAGATGGTAATCTGATTTTAAAACTATCCATGAATTTTGCAAACAATCCTATAGGGGCACTGTCATGAGACACTTTATCAAAATTAATTCAATACTGACTTTGGTGGAATTAAACCAAGGTGAAAGAAAAAGTTGCACCCCTCATGGCTTTAGAGTTCACAGGGCTAATCCTCTCTGATGCAAAACAACTGTGACAGACTATAAATAACTGTGCTTCATATATCTAACTAAAAGTCATGGTTAATGTGGAGTCCTTGTATAGGATCACTGAGAACCAGCTGGCTGAACACAGCTCTTACAAGTCCAATCTCTATATTAGTTCTTACTCTTCCAGAGCATTAGGCTGGGCTTGCTCCCCTGCTAAAAGCATCTTTTTACAAGGTACCCACTTGCTATCAGGTGGTGTCTGTTAATTGAGGTGGGACTGGTCTTGGCTCCCTTCAGTGGTCTACAATGCAGATGCTTGTATCTGACATATTTGTCAAGGCTCCCTCAGTAGGTAATGGAGACTGATTTACTGAAGGCAATATATTTTACTTTCCTTTTTTAGCTTGGCATAAATGATCCTGCCTTTCCACTGGCTATAAAGGGAGCATAATGAGTTTAAACAAGATGGCTAGTTTGGGATGATGAAGTGAAATGCATCTCTGATGATAGAAGTATAGGGAATACTGACTTTTAAAGAATTCCTTGTAACTTATGGGGAAAGCAGATGGTATTTGAAGCTGCTCTGTATCATCTTGGCGTGGTCTTCTCTTCGTACTTCCTCCACATTTTGCAAATCTGTTTCTTCTGTTTATCTAAGCTGGATCTTCCTAATACTTCCTGAACACAGATCTTTTCCTTTCATGTCTTCAACATACTCCATTTTTCAGCTTAAGGTATTTGGATTTGCTTGTTTGTTTGATTGATTCTTTTTGTTTGAGAAGCTGTGGAGGGTTTTTTTTAGAGAAGACAAAGATTGCTGTACCTTACCTACAAAAGTTCCTTTCAGAGGGCACAGTAGGATGAGCACTTGCACTTGACCTTTAATAGGCTCAGAAGTAAATTGAAGGTCCAACATGCTTTAAGCAACAAAGCTCAGTTGGTGTTTCTCTCCTTCCTAAAGGAAATATGGTCTTTTTCAAGGTTAAGCATGCAACCAGACAACTATGAAAAGAGTATGACTCTCACTTAACCTAATTTCTTCCAGACAGATGGTGGAGGCAACCAGTCTTGAAGAAGGTCACAAGCTCCTCGTGGCTAAAAGTAATCAAGAATTCCCTTACGCAGGATTTCAGTGGATTAACAAATACAGCTGCATAAGCAAATACCCCTGGAACCAAGTGTTTGAAGAATCAGTAGCGGGTGTTATATTCAGTAATGCTTATCATAGGCTCAGAACAGAGAGAATATAAGTCTAGAGATAAGTTGCTTTGTTAGAATATAGTAATTCTATTTTATTTGTCTACAGTGCATTGCTTTCCCTATTAGCACTTGGGGCATGGTGTAAGTAGCTATGAGGTTTAACTTGGGATTTATTATCCACTTCCTTTGAAGACGTGAACTTGTAATGAAAACTAGATCATGCTATATCATCTCATTTTAATATAAATGCATATTAAAAATGAGTCTATAAAGCAGAAGCTGTCTGCTGGTAATGAGCTACAGTCATGAAGGCATTTGTAAGTACCTTAACTGAATAGCTTATACTCTAAGAATAGCAGGTCGATTCCCTTCACAGCATGTGTTGCACCAGCTGTGCAGGCAGGGACGGTGGGGTCATCTGCAAGTTAATTTACAAACAAATCCAGTCTTATATCAACATTTCCACAACAAACAATTTTTTTTCCCCAACACTTCCTCCTCTTTGAACAGGCTCATGCAACACTATTGAAAGTTCAGCTTGGACCCTCTGCACTGCTATCAAACATCAGAGCTTATGCTGTAGCAATCCACCCCCAATGCTCTGCCAGCCTTGGGCCATTTATTACTGCATGAGCAGCCTGATTCTTTATTCCTCACTTATGGAATATGCCCTAAGAATGTCAGAGACTTTTCAGAAACAACCCCCATATGTGGCAGGAGGTGACATGTGCATGTGAGAAGCAGGAGATTTTGACAATGATTTCTTTAAAGTTATCCTTGCTGTGAATGTCTTTATTTACCAGAATTAATCAATTCAGGGGTTGTGTCTTGCCAGCACAAATCTTGCATTCACACCTTAGTGTAAGTCTGGACCATGGGGCTCCTTTCCAGCTTATTTCTGTGTTTAAAGTGCTTGTAAAGCCTTGGAGACTGTGGTGAGAAGAAATCTCTGTGTAGTGTAGGTGAGCTCTCTGGGACATTTCAATTCCCTGCTTTGCTGTAAATTTGCTCTGTGACTTTTGACAAGACACACTGCTGGTCTTCCTGTGCTGAAACCAACAGCTAGTTACCAAACTGAAAGGTTTGCCAAAGCCTAATTTAGCCATTCTTTGGATGTCTGGGTGCAAAGTATTTGAGAATTGCAAAGTCTCTTGATGGACCATCCATCACATTGTCCCCATGACTGAAGCATTTACTTCTTCACTGTCTGAAGAGCAAATACACCAACGTAAGAGCAGTGCTGTTCTGAGCTACCATCTTTCAGATGCCAAGCTGTCACTGAGAGTGGCAATTTAAGGAGGTATGACAAATGTTTAACAAGATTTTTAATGGCCGTTAAGCCCAGAGTCCTGGATATATTCCAGTTCAGGTAATTACATTGAAGGCTGCTTAAAGACACTTTAATGGGATAGGTCATTCTCCACAGAGCCTCCAGTATGGAAAGAATGTAGGAAATACACAGCACTGCTGGCAGGCAGGGGAGGGAGGCAAGTGAGGGTATTCCCAAAACAGGGCAGCAAGGAGAGTCATCGGTTTGCATGTCTTGTGTGTGGTAGCTGAGAACAAGGAGCCTTTGGTAAGGGGAATAAACTTACCTTAGAAAAGCAGGAGAAAATGGCAGGCAGAACATTAGGGAGCTGTGCTCAACTCAGCAGTTACTTGATGCCAACTTCCTTGTTTGTTGCTAAATTATAAACAAGCAGTATTTTGGAAATTGCCATTTCAAACATCAAACCCCAACCTCAGAAGCCTCAGGATGTTTTCCCAAGAAGTAAGAAATTAGGCTTGACAAATGCTATCTGCTGGTTTTGAACTCCACAGGCGCTTCTGGATCGTGCTTTCATAAAAGGAGATTTCTTCCCACATTTTGGTGAGTGCCAGCCTTTTAAATTTGGTAAACGTGGTCGCCCTGAAGGGCCCTTTATACAGCTATCAGCTCGTTCTTTTCTTGCAGATGGTCTGTCTTCTTAACCTGATTTCATTTTCTTCCTGAGGAAATTGAGACACGCTCACAGATCTACAGCCCCAAATTAATCTGCACACGCAAATGGCTTTCAGTAAATTGGATAACATGAGTTTGTTTGAAATAGGCAGAGATTGTTGGCTTCTGAGGCAACGCTGTAGATAACATCTGTTTTGACAGAATTTTGAGAGGACTGAGGATATGAGAACTTGGTGAGGGGTTTTTAGTGTTGCTGATTGTCTGTCACTTGTATAAATGGCTAATCCTTAATAATTGTTTCCCTGCTAGTAGTAGGTAGAGCAATCAGAGACAAAGTGCATAACACCAGTCAATCATCTCTCTCTATTTCAGTGATTCCAGATTAATTCTGTTTCTATCAGCCATGATTACTGCTGCTGATTGTCTTTGAGCAGTGCCTACACCTGGGATATCCACATTTTTATTCCCATTTACTTACTCTCTATCTTATTTTCCATTGTCCACCTACTTTGCTCACTGTTTACAGCCTGTACTATTTTACAGAATTAGCTATTTGTATTAGACTATAATCTATAGTCTTGGTTTGATTGAGAATATTAGGTCTAATTGTACTAGAAGTGATAAACAATATAAAGTAGCTAGGTAAAATGGAATTTCAGCTCTTACCCTGATTTTCTCAGGCCAGTTTTATCCCATGCACAGTGGACATCTTTCATTGTTCAAGGATCCAGAAGGGATTAACAGTGTCTTAGTTACACTACTTCTAGCTCTGTGAAGTGTCTCTCAACTAAACAAGTACTGGAGTCGATGAAATCTTACGATGGCTTTATTCCCAAACTGTCACTCTGTCTAGTGCCAATCTTGGAGGGTTTCACACCTCACAACAGATTATGATTTAGACAAACAGGAGGGCTAGATGCGCTGTATAGCTTTCAGTGGAAGGTGCTGTCTTATTTAATCGAACAGCAGATAGGTCAGGCAGGGCTATCAGCCCTGTGACCTGCTGAACACAAATTATTTCTAGACAAATACTGAACCTCTTCACAGGCTTTACTTTTAGAGGTTTCATAAGTGTACTTAATGCTATTACTGTCTGAAAAGCAATGGTCTCCTTGGTGACAAAGATGAAAATGTTCTTTAAAAGTGAATGTATTTGACCTTCATTTTTAAAGTGGGAACCAGTTTAGAAAACAGGATTACAGACCATGATTCAAGCTTATTACATCACTATCAAGCATGGGTAAAACCACGGGTTTATTCTGTGTTAACCTTCAGGGTATAGTGTCTCAGCTCTTTGCTAGAGTTTATTTTTGTATTGCTCTACTGCAGTAAAGCATCTAAGGATCTATGGGCATCTAAGGGCATCAGCAGTGCCAAATCTGCTAGCTGTATGTTTTTTCTTATGTCCCTAGATCACAACAGCATGTTAGCTGGTTTATAGACTTTCTTAGCTGGCTTCTAGGCCTTTCTCTACATAGAACTGAGTAGCTCTGCCTCAGGAGAAAGCTAGGTATGGGATAGTTCACTGCAAGGATGACTCTTGAGGAATGTGCATCATTTTCCTCCCTCTGCACTTGTGTTTCATCAAACCATGAGACTTCCCATAACCTTTCAGCCTTGCTCCGGCACAATACAGCACTCTTGACCTTCATAGTCTCATGACTCTCACATTGCTTTTGAATGTCCTTTGAAATGAAAAGCCACAAAACACCCCTATAGCCTAACACGCCTACAATGAGGCTCAGTGAACACTGGCCAAAGTTAAACCCCAGCAGTGTGGGTATAGAGTATGATAGGGTGAAGGCACCAGCCTTGGAGTGGTTGACTTTAGGAAAGGACACTTGGAAAAAGTATCAGCATTTCAAGGCAGGTAAAGGCAGTCTTGGATATGGTTTCATGGATGACATTACACTGTATTCTGTGGGTTTTCTGAAAAACAGCTTGAAGCATCCAACAACAGGGCACTGAAAATCCTGCTGTAGTCTAAAGCAAAGAAAAGGTTATTCTCACACTCCTCCAGCCCTCCCCAAGCATTGTCAGTTAGAACACGCACAAATGGTTCATCGTTATCTGTTATCATCAATATATAACTTTGTTATTAAAAGATATGGATGAGATGTGCAGAGAGCTGTAGAGAGTTGTCTTTTCAAGTCTAAATGAAAAGTTCAGTTTTGAGAAAATAATACCTTAGAAAGTAAGACCATGTTCCAGGAGACAAAGAGGTAAGGGTTCGTTTCCTAATATTGCTTATTCTGTATCTAAATCCTATGACCCAGTGTCCTATTCCGACCCCTATCTCCTTTTCCTTTATTTTAAAGGTATAACACTTCAAAACCGTCTGAGAAGGAAGATAAAATGTGAGAAGTAGCCACAAGGAGTTCTGAGACTGTAATAGTAAATACCTAGGTATGGTTTTATCTGGTGACTCATGTTCACATAGGTCACAAAACAGTTCATGAGGGATTGGAATTAGCATTTCCTAGAATTTCTGTGGAAAATGGTTGAATTGCAAACATCCAATGACGATGCCTTAGGAGCATCTTCCTTATGAGCGCAGACTGAGTTTTTGAAACATGAAAATAAACCTAAACAAACCAGAAAGAGTAGAACCAGTTGTTCAGGTGGGATTTGCTCATTTCTAGGCTGTAGAAGAAGACAGGAGAATGCAACAGCTCAGCAAGTATATCCAAGACTGAAAGGATATATCTGTCTGAATTTTGCCCATGTGACGATGATATTCTGTTTCACGAGTCAAATACCACTGCTTGGGAGAAATGATGACTGATCTACTGTCTAGCGCTCTGCCAACAAAAGTGTGAGCTTAATTATTTCTACCGCTAAGAGAAAAAAGCCAGGAACTTGAGGTCCCGGCACTCTTTCTTTGAATTTTCCTCTTGTTTTCTGTCCTAGAGGTTTGAGCTTCTCCTTATGACAACCTCTCCTAAATGCTGCCATGGTGAGGCAATGCCATCAGCTATGCACGACAGCTTTTTCCCTGCTGCCTCCTAGCTCAGAAATCACCTAAGGCAAACCATAATAACTCATTATCCCACAGTCTGAGCATGAGAAATAATGAGCTAGCTGCTCAATTAAAATCCTATATCCTGTAATATAAACGCAGTGCATGGCTTACAGGACTTAAGAATCTCAGGGCTTAATTAGTACAATAAGAAATTCTGGGAGCAGTGACTAATATGGAAAGGCACACTGCAGCTTGGAATTAATACATTTTATAAATTAAGATTAGGGTCTGGAATATGATGAGGGACTTGTATGGTTGACAGGTTGAAGAACAGGAATACATTCCCTTCTGCCAATGAATCTGGTAGTTCAAAGCCTGCTACTCCTCATTGTGCTGACCAATAATGTCTTGTAATTTCTCCATTCCCTGTTGTCCGTCTACATCCATCCAATATCTCTTGTTTTGCACTGAGTTAGCTGATGCAGTAGGCAGAATTTGCTTCTACTTCTGTACAGCTTGGCCTCCTAAGAACTTGATGAGGTAGATAATAAGATAGTCTTCAAAAACCAGCATAGCTATTGAGAAGGTTTAATGGCCTAGAATAACAGTGAAACTGTTAACTCTCTCTTAGTTCTTTTCCCAAAGTAAAAGGTCTTAGAGGAATTGGAGATAACTGGTAGTAAAGAAAGGCTCAGAGAAAAGGTCTGATTGTTCAAAGGTGGCAAGAAGGGTGAATTTTTTAACCTTAGAAAGGATCTCCTCAGCCAGTCCTTCCAAAAGAAAGTGGTTTGAGAAACATATCTAAAAATAACATCTTTTTTTTTGTTTGATTTTAGCTTTTTGTTAACCCTGATGGTTTTGACAGCAATAGGCAATGGAGTGGCTACAGGTGCCATCATACCCCATGAGGGAGCACCCACCTCCCGTACAAGCGTGGAGGAGATGAGTATCTGGAAGAAGATGACATCAGCTCCAAATTGAACAGTTGCCAGGCCACCATGCCTGGACGTGTCTGCATTTCTATAAGCAAACATCTGGCATTTCTGCTCAACATCTTTGTTTCATGCACTCTGACCCATCCAGTCAATTGCATTTCATCTGGGAGGTTTCAAGCCACCTTTCAGCTCTCCAAGATAGAACAGCCAAAGTCTTTCCTTCACTAGACCATCTTCATAGCGAAAATCTCTCATTGATGTAATTTTCAAAATGTTTTCTCTCCTAAGGTTTCTCCTAAACAGAGGGGTTATTTTGCTTTAGATTTATGAGACAAAAATCATGATTTGTTTGTTATTTTATTCTGGTTTCCTGCTTTTTATTTTAAACACTCATTTTTGCTTTTTATACCCAGTGGGGTAAAAATATAGTTGGAAAAGAATATGCATCAAATTCTACAAGACTGAGGATTTGGAGAAGGTGGCTCTTCAAATTCACTGGCTGCTGTTGAAGCAGCCACCTCTGCTCTTCCCCTCCGTGAGAAATCTGTTCCTCTTCTAAGCAGGTCACTATCATGAAGCTTGGGGAAAACAGGCTCCAATTCCCATCCCTATTACAGCTTCAGAAATGGAAGATGGGAATGAGTGAATTCCTTCGTGTGGCAAATTTGAAACGCTTGTCATCAGATCTCTCAGGGACTGATACAGCCTGTGTCTCCATCTCTCTCCCTTTCTCAGGGTGGAGCTACAGCCACAAAGCCAGTTAAAAAGCTTCCCACCACCCTGTCTCCAGCTGAACATATTGCAGGTTTTGTTCCATCTACTGAGACGATACAATCAGTTCTACAGACAGCAAATGAATCTTATTACCAAAATGGCCAACAGATCCCTGCAACATGCAGTCGGTGCCTGAGTATTTTGCGTCTGAACCAAAGGCTGACCAGCTCTCCTGTCAGTTAACTGATGGAAGTATCACAATTGGCTCCTCAGGTCACTCACAAAGCCCTCTTTGCTCCCTTCCTTTTTCCACTCTACAGAAAACACTGTACTCATTAATTTTGTTTTTATAGGGACTGTGGCTCTCCTCAGAACTGTAATGCATGTTCATATTTCTCCATCTCCAACTGAGGTGACTAGAAACTATTAAATGCCCGAAGCAGCTGCATAAAACAGCTTCTAAGTGCTTTTCTTTCCTGTCCCTGGCACCCGCTGCTTGCAGATACCCAGTGAAGTGTTTGAGTTTTCCCTGTTAGTGCTTTTTTGCATCCTCACTCTCTGGAATGGATTTTAACTGCCCTGTTCTTCTTGAAAATCTATTTTTTATTTGACAGCTTGTGTTGTTCAGTAAGAGCCAAGAAATGAGGCCCTCTACATCAGAGAGCCTTCCTGGAGCTGCTCTTTAAGGACCTCCTCCTTGCTTGTCCCAGAGACCTTTTTGGGGAACACTTTTAAGGCAGTGACAAAAAGTCTGCACCTTGCCCTGGATGTGAGTAATTTAAACAGCACAGGCTGCTGCAAGCTAGAAATAGCTGCCTTGGAAAAAAAAGATTTCTCGTAGCAGAGCTAGCTCTAATAGTCCAAACCCATTAAGTTAAGTGTGGGCAGCCTGGGCTCAGGGTTTGAAATCTGTTCTTGTCCACTTTTTTAATTAACAGTCCAAGCATTCCTGCTCTGTCTAGTGCCTCAGAATATGAGCCTTGAGCAGCAAAGCAACAGGCTGCAGATGGGTCTTCCTAATTGTTTCTAAAGCACAGCCCTAAACAGTTCGAATCCCTGTTGTTAACAAGCCATGAAGGCTTCACAGGCATTTAGCAACTGTCACTAATGCTGTGCATCACTGTATCCTCTTTGAGGTACTCTTTTGCCGTGGTTCTTGTGCTCCTTTTGCTGTATTTGTGTCAGATCATGTTGATAATACCTTTTTTTATATAGTCTTTTGCCACTAAGGCTCTTTCCTTCTAGAAAAGAAGGAAAGAACTTGGCCTACATGTGAACAAATGCACCATATCTTGTCTACTGTTAGGAAAATGGCTGTTACATGGTGTATGGTGAAAATTGCTATGATGGATAGCTGCAGTTCACACTTGTGCTCTACAGTAATGCATTTTGACTGCAGTGTCAGAGGCTGAAATATATCCTTTTCAATGAGGTCAGATATTTTTAATGTAGATTCTACAGAATTTAGATGAAACACAAAGTATGCGAAACACTTATACCCAGTGGAAATAAGGAGAGCAAAAGAGAGGGCAATTGCTCTATTTCTCTGCCTTGAGTAGTCAAGTTCCTGAACACAAGAGGTCCAATTTTGAATCAGCTGCAACTCAGCACAATTCAAGATGTGCAGAGTGTGATTCTGAAAGGAGTAGGGGTGAGGGTTTCCTGATGAAAGGAGGATGAGAAGGCAAAAGGCATTGCAATGAGCTAATTAAATTCAATGCCAGGAGAGATCTCTGATGCCTGGGTGGTGAGCAACCAGCAGGTGTCTTCATTACTTAGACTGCTGGTGACAAGCTACATAGAAAATTACAGGGTAGCTGCTCTAATTTCAGCTGCAAAGAAAGTCTCAGCAAGTCTCTGGAGAGATGGAGTGGGAGGAAAGCCCATAGAGGTTCAATATGATAGCTTGATATTTGGACAAGAAGGAGTGTTCCAGAAGAGAAGATCTGGGCTTCTTTGAGCTTAAAACCTTTTTCTCTAGGAGCAAAAGAAATGAATAAAATAAAGTGGTTTAAGAGAAAATAGGATGGTTTAAGAGAAAAAACAATCAACATGGCTGACTACTGCTATTTTAAATGCTTTGACCTGTATCCCAGTGGAAAGCTGTTGATTTCACATGGTCACTCTCATTTTCCACCCAGGAATGTGGGATTGATCCCTTCTCTAGCAGCTTCAGTGTGCGCCAAGCCATGGGATGGATGGAAGGCAATGTTATTGGGGGTAATGGCTGCTCTTCAATTTTCTTCTTCAAAGGAATTGCTTGCAAGCTGGAAAAATGTTTCAGCATTAGCTGTGAGCTGTTATCAGACTTGTGCAGGTTGCAGCTATTATAGTTAAGGATGCAAAGCAGCATTCATTCAAGTGCTGGCTTCATATCAGAGCTGGGCAAATATGTGGACACATTTTAATGCAAAAATATATGAATTTTTCATTGCTTTTTCATGTTGGTTCATACAGGTAACTTCTGTCAATGAGATTTTGATAGCCCCTGCCTTGGAGGGGGGAAAAAGCAAGTATGACGTTAGACTGTAACTCCCTGTTTCAGGAGGGATGATAAAGAGGACAGCCACGTATTAGCAGATCTCTTCATCACATAATTTGAAGATGAGGTCTACAGTTATTTTCTTCCTCCCTGGTGCTCTGTTTAATATTCTCCCAGCTGTGATAGTGCAGGAACTAGGGGGGAAGATAAGAAACAAAATATGGAAGGAGTTGAGGAAGTATTATTTCAGTTCTGCAGTGATGATGTTTTACAAAGGTCAAACCAGCAAGTGTTGTCCAGATACTTTAATACAACATAGGAACATTTTCCATATATCAGAACCTGTTCTTTTGTTACAAATAAGTAAAGTGCATTTGAAAGCCATGACAAAATATAATTTTGAAATACCAAGATATCCCCTTGTATTGACTTGCCAAGACTGGAATTTGGAATTGGGTTTATTTCAGTGTTCTCGTCCCAGTTAGGAGGAGAGTTTGAAAGATGACTCTAATGTAATGCGATGTGTCTTGCCACAAGGAAATGGGAAGCCTTTGATTAATTTTTAAATTCTTTTTGCTGACTCAGAGTAAAAGTAGGGTGAGATGGGAGATATAAAGCTCTGGTTTGGATTCACAATTGCCTTTCGGTTGGCATTGTAATGGATAGAAAAGATATGAGGAGTCCAGGATTGATACTTAGCAATGTATTCAGCTAATTTTGAAGGAAAAATAAATATGTGAAATGGAGCTTAGCTAAACTTTGACCAACTGGAAACATAGCTTGTGATAAGATCTTTAAAATATGCACATTTGCTGCATCACAAATCAACATTAAATAATTTACATCCTATCTTTATCTTTTTGGAACTATATTGAAGCTATGTTTATTTTCTGAATAAAGCAGTGGCAGAACTGAAAAGCAAGGTGTGATAAACAATAAAAATTAACCATTTCCCTTTCAATTTTTCAACAGTAACCAAGTCCCCTTGTTTTTACTGGGGAAAATGAAGCATCTCTCACCCAAGATTAAGCTAAGGTTGGATTGTTGGCTAAAGAAAAAGCCCTGGAAACTGGAGGAACAGAGGTAGTTTTGCATCTTTATTTCACTTCTGTGAACTGCAGAAGATGATAGTTTGGCAAACCTGAGATTGCTGCCCAGGCTGTATGCATGGCAATCAGGGGAGCAATTACAGACAAACAAAACCTGGTGCCTGACACACTGAGAGGGAGTCTATTGTTTGTATCTTCACCTAGCTCATGCAGATAGTAAGAAATGGGCAACTGCTCCTGCGCACATTTTCTCTCTACTTAAGATGTTTACATAGTGCCTAATTAAAAACAACAAGGGAAAAAAATTATAGAAACCCTTGCAGATAACTTAAGGATTGCAAAGGAGTGCAAAACCAACAGGGAATAGAGAAAAACTGTAGTTGTCTGCAATGCTGCTATTTCTAGCATGAGAGAGAATTTTTATTTCTAGGTCTTTTCCAGCTAAAATTGATGTGCTTCCCTATCAGTATGGTAAAATAGTGCAAATTATGCTGGATGCTGTGAGAAGCAAAGCTGCTTCTTCAATCTGCTAAACAAAGGTGGCTCTATTTATTAAGCAGCACCTTTTAAATACACAGCGCAGCATATCATTATAGGTAAAGAGCCCTGAAAAAACAGTGAGACATCTTCAGAAGAGGAAGGATGCGTCCCAAGCTTTGTTAAGTTACAATGCCAGCAAGTTATTAACACCTCTGTAATGCAGACGTATATGTGAAAATTAACACTAAGCAGGTGTTTCCAGAAATAAATCCTCTCAATTACTTTGATAAAGACCTGACAAGGAAGCAGGTCTGTATTTGCTCATTTGTCTCACCAGCAATGTATAGCCAAGGTTCATCATTTTTGACTACACATTCAAAAAGTGTGTAGTCAGCAAAAGCGGAAGACGATATACAGGCATGTGTAACATGGGCTTTTATAGCAGTTGAGCTATTACACCCATAAAAGTGCCTGTGTCTTGACTGAGTACAGAGGTAGCATTGGTGGTAACCCTGGGCTAGCTTCTGGTGCTGGAGGTGGTCTAACTGCTTATAACTCGATGGCAGCATCCAAGTGTGCCATCCTGGTCTTCTCTTTAGCAATGGAGAAGACCCAGTGAACAGAGTTGTTGGCATCAGTATATCCTTGGGTACGTCCATTCTCATGACTGGCAGGCTGAGCTCCGCCAGCTACTTTGACTAGCAATTTTCAACACTGGGGTTCAGGTATCTGCAATGTAAGTTTCTGCTGCTGATTTTAACCAGGTGAAGTCAGGTGGCATGTATCTTAGCATAGCAGAGATGAGTTGGTGTATTTGTCTTCAATTGGCACACAGTTCACAGGATGTAGTACATGAGAATCCTTCAAGCTCTATTGCACAAATCCTCACTGCATCCACCTGAAGTAAGGCAAAGATGCTTTCACACAAGAAAACAGAGAATACAAGCCTGTTGGTGGATCCAGTAAAGCCTATGGCCCATAAAGGCTTAGGTCTTTAAAATCTTTGTAGCTACATGAACACAGCACTACATCAGTGTCCTTCAGTACATTAGTTTATGCTTGGTGACATGCTCTTCAAGTTTTCATCTGGAATGGTGACAAATTAAACCAGGGCTTCTAGAGGTCAGGCTACATGTTGTTCGTGAGCAAACCATCTCATGAACTCATCCAAATTTCTTTCTCTCAGACTTTGACAACCATATATGATCAGGGTTCAGTGCTGGAACCAGTAACAATTAACATTTTCATCAGTGACCTGGAAGACAGGACAGAATATACCCTTCACATGTGTGTAGATGAAACCAAATTAGGGAGTACGGTTGACATGGTAGAGGGTAGGACTGTCATTCATGTGGGTTTATCTTGACAAGCTAAAGAAATGGGCTGGTAGTAACTTGAAGAACTGCAATGAAGAAGATAAATACAGACACCAGGAATGTCTCATACAATGTGCTGCTATTACCACGATGTGCTAATACTATTACCACAGCTTTCTATTAAGCTCTGGGGTGTCCAGGTGGCTGGTTTTCACTATGTGGTTTTGCTCAGAAGCTATTAAAGTTGTTAAAGGGCAGTTTTCTTCCTGCTACTGGCTCAATTATATCTCTGGTTTATAGTCCTCATTAAAAGAAAAGGATGAAGATACACAAACAGCACAGTCAGATTTAATGGTGGTAAACCCAGGCACTTCAATATATAGCCCTTGAAGAAATTTAGTATGTACTTGATTTAATTTATTTTCAACTGAAACTATCTCTGAGTAATAGCTATTAATTAGCACTGTGATATAATACGCTAGCAAGGTCATGTGTGCTTATCTTAAAAGTTTATTTGAAAATGAAGTTTGTGGCTACATCACTAAAGAAATTCAATTTCAGCTTGAAACCAGCTGTCAAGCACTAACAGTTGGTGCATGTAAAGAGTTACTGCTCTTATGGATTCTTGAGCTTAGTTTTCAGTTGCCTGATGACACTTCTGTGTTGCTAAATTGTCAGTTTGCAAGATTCATACAAGTATCTCCTGATTAAGTCTCGCCAGGTCTTTGTAAGATTTTCAGAGAGAAATAAAAATGGTTAAGTTTAGATGTGAAATCTGTTGCAGAGGCAAAACAGTAATATCTGTTATATACATATACTTGGATACCCAGATGAGTTTCTTCAACACTGTTCTTCTTGGACTGTATCCTATGATACATCACTATTCAGTAAAAATTTAAAAGCTGAAATATACGCCTGGCACCCCAGAAAGCTGCTCAAGTTTGTCAAATGCTGGCAAATGCTCTGACCACACCACCCAAGTCTTGGAAGGCAGACACAGGGACTGTGAGAATAAAGACCTTGGGCCCACTGTAGGAGAGGATCTGGTTTGAGACCATCTTAAGAACCTGAACGTGCACAAGTCCATGGGACCTGATGAA